>JAECUM010000709.1:0-24954 GCA_016617855.1 Megalonaias nervosa
AAGCACCAGCACCAAGACCTGTGGTACCCCAGACAGAAAATTGGGAAGAAGAAATGTAGAGGTAGAGACAAGAATGGGAGCCTCAGCGACCACAGCATACACGGGTGAAAAATAGAAGGAGGTAAGAACAAGTCTTCACTATCATTCAAATGGAGGAATGGGGTAGTGAAGCCACTCTAGCTGCCGCCGCAATCTCGACCACACGCATCAATTGGGAACAAGATTATAGTCGGCGATGTGTCTGTGGTGTCCGGCCTAGGATGTGTCACCACTAACCAGGTGCATCTGAAGTTCAGGAAGAAACAGCCCTTCTCAGGGCTAACCAGATCTCTAGAAAAGAGAGACTGATCAAGTTGCCAATCTTATAATTGTGTGTGTGCGTGTGCGTACGTGTGTTTGTATTTTTGTTTGTGTTTGTGTGTGTGTGTGCGTGCACGTACGTGTGTGTATTTTTGTTTGTGTTTATCTGCGCATGCGTACGTGTTTGTGTGAATATGTGTCTTTTTGCCCCTAACAACTACTTTCTTGAGTGTTTGTTTTGAGTGAATGTGAAGTAGTGTCACTATAAACACTAACTCCTTTGCTGATGTGATTGTAGGTAATGGTGTGATTTGTAAATAGAAACTTTCCTTCTCCACTATGTGTTTATAGATAGTATAGTGGTTTCATTAGTATTAGTGTTGTGTTGCATAACAATGTATTTTAGATTAACACTCTCATCACTATGGGCTGTTTGGTATGTGATATCGGTAGTTGAGACATATAATGAGTAGCGTTCGTCAGTCTGGCTGCCCTCTTTGACCAGTCAACACTTTCAAAAATGGATTTAGTGAAGAATTCAAAAGATGGTTGGTATTAGATGATGGATGCAGAATATGTAGTAGAAAGGCTTGCAGATGAATGGAGGTATCCAGTTACCTTTGACTTCCTGACAAGTTAAGTGACGAGTCTAAAAGCAGCCAGAGATCTGGTTAAAGACGTCATGGAAAAAGAAGTAGAGCAGTTGAGAGCATTTATTAAGTCTGAGTATGTTAAAGTTGCAAAATTGAAGGACGCTCTTTTCGGTGTGACAAAAGTAAGGAACTTTTTAGAAGAAATAGATAATTTAACAGATTGGTCTTTTGTGAAGTGGGTTTTTCTTATTAGAAAAATTCAATAAAGCAGAACAAGTTGTTAGAAAGGTGATGGAAGAAGAGGTGAAGAAGATAAAATCTACCTGGGCTAAGGGTAGAAAGGAGAAAGAAAATAGAATTGAATGAAAATCAGATAAAGGTGCAGGAAAAGTTTAAAGCTATGGGACATCCTGAATGGATACCAGAGAATGCAACGAAGAGGAAGAGGTAAGGAATAATAGAGAAAGTGAGGAGATGGTGGAAGAACGGGAGCAAATAGAAGAAGGAGGAGAAGAAGAAGAAGAAGAAGCAGGAGAAGCAGAAGAAGAAGAAGAAGAAGAAGAAGACGAACCCAAAGGCCCATTTCAGGGCCATTCCATTGCTTCATAAAAGATATCTATTCTCTCTTGCCTAAAAATATTTTAGTCGATTTTTTGTGTGATCGATTTATGTTCATAAATCTATGTTTGTATAATATGTCTGTGTCTCTGTCATGTCTCTAACCCTGTCTCTAACCACGTCTCTAACTAAGTCTCTATGTCTATGTCTCTATTTGTTCCTAGAATAGCGCGTATTTAGGTCAGCCCCTTGTCACACTGTTCCGCCCGATTGAGGTAAGCCACTTGCAACATTGTTGCCAGTGTCAAGTACCGTGACGTCAATTCCCATTGACCCTAGAGTAACCCATGTTAAAGTCCCATTGTCCCTATAGTACAAACGACCAAATTTAACATAGAAGTCTATGTGACCATATAAATTTTGACCCTATAGTACAAACGACCAAATTTAACACTAAGACCCCATGGCCCCTACGGTAGCCCCACTCACTACTGATGTATACAGAGACAGGTTATAATTTTCAGTAACAATACTTTATTCAGGTTTACATAGATGCAGCAATGTTTCTAAATCACAATATTTGTAGCTCTGAGGAATCATTGTAACAATATGCAATTTCAATGGAAATAGGAACATAAAGGGTGGGAACGGTCTCACTATGGAATCGTAATAAATCGGCGGGAATAGTATATTAGTCTCTATATAAGTGGTGAATTAAAGGCGGTTTCTGGCCCAAACACAGAACGAATACAAACTGTTACAATTTCCTATCCCCCAAAACCCCAAACACTTTTACGTCTGGACGACAAGGGCGGTAGCGTCCAAGCTATAGGAGAATGCAAATTTTTTTGTGAAAATTGTCTTCGGCATGAAAAATAGGGTCTTTGGTACAGAAACCCGCTTTTTATCTTACTACTGGCAAAGTTATACTAAAATGTCAAATAAAATTATACTAAAATATTACACAATCTTTTTTTTTGACTTGCCGGATAATAACCAATCCAAAAGCTGAGTTTTCTCAAACCAAGATCAACAGTTTTATAATGTCCGAGTGCAAGTCCATTAATACCTAGCAGTATATTTTACCATCAAATTTACAAAGTGCCAATTTTATAATAACATCTGTTTCTATCTTATGACGTGTCGACCTGATAGCCATCATTTTCGCATGGCTGATAGATCCATCTAATGCGTATTTGTAATCGTCAAATCCAAGTATTTTATTTACTATACTTTTTTTATTCCCTTGGCTCGTTTTTTGACTTTTTTCATCAAGTTTCAAGCAATACATCTTACTTCGAAGTCCTATAAATTCTGCTATAGGAACAAAGTTTGTTTCGTCCTTGAACTTCTCTATCACATTTTGGTTATCGTCAGAATGATATCCGCTATTTTTATGATAGTCCGATAAATCAAACAGTTCTTTCTTATCATAAATATTCTTGTAAATTCATCGCACTCTATCTCATACACCAACGAATCAGTATATGTAAACAACAGTTTAGCATTAGGCCGTTTGACCCTAACAAAGTCATAGTGGAACCAATACATAAGCCACTTTGATTGATCTAGTACAGAAGCTCCAACGTAAACTGGCTTATTCAACTTTAGATTTGCCTTTCTCTTATGCATTGCTATTAAATTTTCATTAAATATTTTCATACTAACAAAATCATCAGATGCTACAACTTTATTGAAGCGATCAACGTTATTGATTATTTCGACATTTACTCGATTTCTGATATTTTCCATGGTCTTTCCTAATACACTGTTATTCATCAACTTGAAAATATTCTTTTCAAACTTTGTTGTTGCAACGGCTCTTCTAGCTGTATTTGAATCTATATAACCTTTCATCAAAGAGGATTGCATTCAGGCAGAAGATAGCAAGCAGGCAAGACCAGTGCAGTGACTGGGCGTGCAGGAGGGGAAAAAGCGGGAAAAGAGCTGCACACGAGGACCACTAACTAACAACAAACAACGTGGCCGCAATGATGTAGCAATAAGAGTGCTGCTGAGCCATGCACCCTACACTACTAACTGCTGGGATGAAGCAAGAATTCTGGCTGCACTGATGAAATGATAGAGCAGCCAGAGGAAACTCCATAGAGAGTTCGTAGGAAGGCTAGCACCACTATGGCCGTCCTTACAAAAGTGAGGCGTGGACCGGTCGAGGTGCCACTATCAACGGAAATGGAGCAGATATGGCATGCCGTCGTATACCTGAGCAGCCTGCATACTGGACGAGACCTGGTCACTATTGTCGCAGTAAAAGAACCGAAGAAAGAAGAAAAAGGTGTAACGACTGCCATTATTGCCTGAATGAATGAGATTTTCATTTTGGCTTTATCGAAAACCTCTTTTGATAATTTCTCTATCTTCAAGCAAATTTGAACCATTGGTACCGCCGAAAAAATTTTTACTTCATATTTAACATATGCGTGATACAAAATTTCATTAGTCATTTTGACTTAGCTGACTGGCATATTTTAGAAATATTTATGTACACTTTGTACACTAAATTCCAACTTTCAATGTTATTAACAACGAAATATAGTAACTCATTAAATTTGGTTAATTGCACAAGTGGCTTACACATTTTTGGTAATAAGAAATCCCAATAATATAACTGGGAATGATTTGACATATCCCTTGCCTCCCTTCTAACCAGGACATACAAAAAGACGAGTACGTGGATCGATACCCACTCGTCATGACGTCACTGTAGTCGTGACTAATCACGGCTGGTGCTACATTCACCTGCGGTAGAAACACTGGAATACAAGCATGAGTTTGTGCTGGGTCTATTCCCACTCATGGTAGCATTCAACACATGTCGAATGGGACTTTTGTCCCTCGACCTGCCTGCTTAACTAAATATCACTCTTTGAGTGAATTAAAGTGTGGGTGATGTGGCTCGGATTCCTTCACCCACGAGTAATTAACTAGTGCGCTGTGCGCACATTAATTTCTCGTACATGGCAGTATGGTCGCATACGAGTTTAATTCAAATTTAGTTAGTTAGTAGGATTGATTGAACTTTAAGACGCGATGAAGTTGTCTTAAAAATAATCCATGATCTAATGCTTGTTAAAGAAGTTTGAAGTGGATAATATGCAGCCGCTTGTCAAGTAAATTTGGAACAAGTTTTTAACAGTAGAACTATTACCTTGTGAATAATTACATTGTTCTTCCGATATAAAAAATTAATCTATCATCATTAAATATGGACAAATTGGATAGTCGTTATGTTCATCACGATATTCGACAGGATAGCCAATGTCAACTTCTACAAAAATATCCAACATCATCCGGTACAACTTTTATCCGTTTCTACTAGAAATTGCCCATTGATGATCCATCTGAAACCACCATACGGCATTGGCTCGGACATCGCATAGCGATACAAGTTGTTTCTATCTAGATACAGGATATACAACAACGGAAGATCTTGATTATAGTCAAACATATACCTGTTGCTATCATTGACATATTTCTTTTATATTACACTTATTTCATCTCTTATTCTTTTGCTATAAAATAGAACATGTCCGGATCTGTCAACAACTCTAGTTTTATTTTGTTGTACTTTAGCAGTGCGTCCCACGATAGTTCAGATACAGAATAATAATAAGATGGATCTAGTCCGTAATTATCAATACTTGCGCATTAAAATTCTCAAATATATCAGCATCTGAATGTCTTATAATCAAATTAGCTCCAGATCTTTGTAGCATATTCCTTTTCATAGTCTGCAATTTCTTTTCGATTCAATTTTGAATAGAAACAACTTTTATCAGGTAAACTTTTTTCATCAAACTTGCTCCAGTCGTGGAGATACTTTTGTTTTAATAAACTTGATTTATCACCAAATTGCAGTCAATTGTCAAATTTATTGCAACCTCTCGCCAACTCGTCAAGAGAACCTGTCATAAACTGCAATCTATCGTCCAAATATCATCAACTGCGTTGGCGACGACCTTTTGTCTAAGAAACTTTTTTTTAGGTCTGTGCAGTTCATGTGCCAAAATGTCATAAAGTACGTTTTCGCCGAGCTGGGGCTTTCCAAGCCCAAGTTTATACTTTACACCAATAAGATCCTGAACAAGCTTACGATCAACTCCTTTCGGTCGCATGTCTATCAGTTCGTCAAGCATAACCCGATCACAACCAGGTTTATTGTTCTCATTGTCGCGGCAACATATGTACGCATGCAATTGCGTCAACCTGATTAGAAGATTCTTGTCTTTTCAACAGATTGTAATTTTCACCCAGCTGTTGACCGAGAGGATTCCAAGGTTCAGTATATGTATGATTTGTAAGTGTCGAGCCACCAACATATTTTTGGTCATTTACCAGTTAACTTGTGCATATCTAAGGCGGATCCGATTACAGCTCGTTGATTACAACACTGACAGTAACTTACTATTTTGTCCTGCTTTATGCACAAATCATGATCTGCTTCGCATTTATATTTCATTTTATTGTTAATCGCCGACTCCAGTTACTTGTGTTTTAGCTTGTTTAAGAAACATGCTCTTTTTTCTGCCACAAACAGCAGATACTTTTAAGCATTAGTCTATAGTTTTTAGTTGTTTCTGTTGTTTCGTTTGTATTTTCCGTTTTAGCTCTGCACTTAGGCAATATGTTGCCTTTTTCTATATTTAAGTGTTAGACGAAATTGCGATCTTATCGTTTTGCAAGCATGGTTTAGGTGTAAACTGCAATATAAATTTCAAAAAATCACCAGGTCCGCCATAACACAAACATGACAAACATAACACAATAATATCCGCAAGCAGCAGTTTCAAATGCATGAATTGATTAGAAGAATAATTGATTTTTTATGTATTTTTGGGACGCTCGTCCTCGACGATAGCATGTACTTTTTGACCACACGAATCAAAATAATTGTTTTTGAAACGTGCTACCCAATTTGTACCAGATCCATCTCTGAAAGTTTTAATATTTACAACACAACTTTGATTTGTCAGCGGTGGTTGTGATGAAAATTCATCTTTTGAAAATACTCCATTGTATCCGCTGGCATCTTTTAGTTTCTCTAAAATCTTGGAAGTGCTTAATGGCGGGTACCGGGCAGCATCAGGCCTTCTCACGTTGACCGCGTTCGCTTTTTTTGTTTGCATTTCCCGTCCTATCCTCAGCAGATTCGGAAGAAAAACTCCTACTATTCCTTCCAGCAACGGACCCATGAATCCGCCTTGTTTTGTTGTTGACCTTGTTGCGGTTTTCTTTTTTAAGTTGTTTTACGTTTCCGAACACATCGTGTTTCAGGCATTATTTATTACTGCTGTTATACAAAATCACACGTGCTGCTTGACACCGTCTACAGAAACAACCTTTCTCGTTGCACCTGTTATTGCACCTGATGCTGCAGCTATACCTGGTGTTCCAAGTACAGGAAGTAGTTTTGGTAGCACATGTTTTGCAATAGTTGCTAGTGCAGGTCCAAGAAATCTCCCATTTATTTCTCGGTAACTTGTGCTGTCGATAAATTCAAAATAAATAGATTTTGGAAGCGGTCGCGATTGGATATTATGGTGATTTGCCGCTGTGTTAACAACAGTTTTGCTGGCTGTGGATCGCTCTGCGTTCATAAATGTATCTTCAACGAAACAGACTGTCGCTTAACGATAGCTCGTGCAAGACTTTAACTTGTCCCTGTCATAAGTTTATTTCATGTATAATATATTTCTTTGTTTTGTGTATTTTTTGTTAGATTTTTTCCTTTTCTTTGATAAAACTGTACCGCTTGCTGTAAGGTGTTGAGCACTTCGCACCTGGATAGGCATTCTGCCTTTTGTTAGAAAATTTATACATCCTTTCTAGAAAATCTATACATTCTACCCTTTGTTTTATAAAATGCTTTCTTTCTTTTGTTAGACAATATATACATTCTTTCTAGAAAATCTATACATTCTGTCTTTTGTTTGACAAAATGCATTCTTTCTTTCGTTAGAAAATCGATTATTTCTGCCTCTTGTTTGATAAAATTGTACCGCTTGCTGTAAAGTGCAGAACACCTTATACCTGGATAGTCATTCTACCTTCTGTAAAATCGATTGTAATGAATCTATCAGAGACAGCGCATAGACATAATACGCAACAGCTGGAACATATTCTAGTGTCCATGTAACCTCGATATCGGAAGTTGATCTAATAGCTCGTTCGGGGTGTTTTGATGCTTCAAAGTGGAATATCGGATAAAGTGTTCTAAACTCTTCGACTGAAATTTGAGATCCGTAATCAGCATCTAGTTTTGCAAGACCTCCATCAGATACATGTGAGCACGAGAAACATCTCTATTAGCTCCAGCTCTAATGTCACGTTCGATTGCTCGATCTGAATACTACTTAGAATTATTCTGAAAATTATTAGTCGGACATCTGAACTGTCCAAACAGAATTGTTTTGTAGTTGACTATTACGTCGGTATTGTAGCTGAAACAATAAATATGTGCATAGGTAACTGTTCTCTTGGTGCTGTTGTTATTCGCCATGTGTTATTGGTTGAATTTGGCACTGCAGTTTGATAAATCTTTTTTTGCATAAAATACACTTATTTGATAAACGAGGTAATCATTGACCCAGGTTCTATTGTTTTGTCCCTGGACGCGACAACTCGTGGCATCCATAGCGCTAGTCGTGAAGTCACAAACTGAGCATCAGCAACAACTGCATTTTTCATCAGACAGTTGTTCTGATCTGCTCGGTCAAGAATAAGTGTGTGTTTGATACCACAAAAAACTTTGTTATCATCACTGCAAAATAGAAAATACAGTGCTTAGCGGCAGCATCATAGTTATTTGTCCTGAGTTGCCTACTAACTCTCTTAGTGTAACATAGCCGTCGTTGTATGCTGTCGCTGAATAATAGCAACGATAGATCGAGCTTCTGCTAATACAGCAACTGTATCAGCATCAGCAGCTGGCGGAAGAATTCTAATAGCATTTCAAAGAGCTATTAGCACGTTTCTAACGTTAGCTATTACATTATCTGCTCCTGTATCTGTACCATACTGAGCATGAAGTGGAGCTAAATAGTTGTTAATATTAGTACGAATCGCCCTATTATCAGCAGCAGCAACTAGAACATTTTCTGGTGATACTCTAAACACATCAGCTACAGCAGCTGTGCCAGGTCCAGTATCTTTAAACCAGTGCATATTTGTTGCAAAAGATCGTGAATAATCTTCGCTGAAAGACACAAGATTAAGAATATTACTTGCTACTGGCAAGTGCATAAAAATATCTTATACTATTTGATTAGCTAATTGATAGCTTGCGCTTTTAAGCGCACTCCAACCGCTATTCACGAGAGCTATTTGTTGTATCAATAGCTATATTTCCACCAAATAAGGCTATCTGCGGTAACAGAAACACATCTTTGTCACGTGTGTTAAACCTTCTGATACCCATCTTATTAGGCTCGTTTGAGTTTTCGTCAAGATATTCAACATGCTCAAATTCTGTTGTTGAGTTATCTACTGTTATTTCCTAGTTAAGGTCAAGATAATTTTTACATACATTGTTTATCTGTTATTCTTAGACAAAATCGCTAATGAGTTGCGAAGCAACCCATCAGAACGCCGCAATATTTGGACGTGGTCTAGTTTTAGTTACCAATTATCTAATAATTTATTCGCCGGACGATGATAGCAGTTCCTTTGTTGTTGTTATCATAGCTTGTGCTGTTTCTGTTGTTGGTGCTATTCAGTCCCTGCTGCGGATGCAGCTCCAGTAGCAAAAGCTTTTGATGCGTCTAACGCAATTGGTTCTACTTTATGGGCTATTCCAGTTACATTTTCAACTAGTTTTGAAAACATATTTCCAAAGACACCTTCTACGACTTTTCTGCGATAAATCTTTCGTTTTTTCATTTTATTATACAAAACTGCACGATAACATTTATGGGACTGACCTCAAGTGCAGATAGTACGTCAGAATTTCGTTATTGATATTGAGCTGTCGCCCTGACTGATCAGTCAGCGTCATTGTTATTGAGGATATCTGATTTGTGACGTTTATTGGATAATATATTATTTTGTGGTGGAGTTACTTTCATCAGCGAACCTGGTCAAACATCAGGATAAAAACTAGAAATTGTTTGTCCTCGACTGTCACGTGCCGTATACGATCCGCTGGCAATTGAACAGTTTACTAAAATAGTATTTACTTTTGTTACTGGTAACTCGCCCTCGTATGAGATTGCCGCTGCTGTAACCGAACCACATAGCAAAACCTAGCAAAGAACCGATGTTATTTGCGGTACAGAAATCAACAACAAAATTGTTTTGCAACGTGATTTTGGCACGTAGTTTGTTATAGTTTGGAGCAAGTTCAAAATTGTCAGCCGTGGTATTGTTTGGTAATCCAACTCCAGTTGTAATCAACGACTTTATTGTTTTGTTTAGATATATAACGTTGTAAGCGCCTTGTGGTATCTTAACAGAAATCCAAGCACCTGATTGAAATGTGAAATCGTCATTCAAGTTAGCGTTTACGTTGGACATAGCATGCCAAGCAGTAACTTAAACCAAGCCTATTTCATATTGTTGATCAGGGTCTAGTTCGAGTGGTGGATTATAAATAACAGAAAAGTGCGCTATCAGCTGTAGTTTGAGATGAATCAAGTAATAGTGTAGTTGATAACATTTGTATTTTATTCGATAGATAAAACTCGGAGTGCTTTGTGGGTAACGAATCAAATCGCGGTGATAAGACCACTATGTAAAATATAGTATTCATCAGATGTTAGATAACCGTTTAATCGCAAATTATATAAAATTTCAACAATTTCGTTGTCGATTTCTGTACTAATGTTTTCGGCTTCTTTTGATGAAATTAGTAGCATTAACAGATCAACGATTTCAGCTCCTGAGTTATAGATCTTCACACCGTAGCTTCTCTTTTCACCTAGTCGTATCTTATTAATTTTTTTTACTCGGCAAATCCTTCTTTCCATTCATTATTTGCTTAATTATCTTCATATAATGACCTGCAATAATAACTTTTCGGTGTTTTTTTTTTCTAAATTTCTTGCTTCTCCCAGATCAGTTGATTCCAGATCTTCAAATGCTCTCTCATGATTTGCTCTTATAGTTTCTAGTTGATTGATGATTTTATCCTTTTGTTCTTTGTACGTATGCTTAATTTCTTTTACTAACGCTGATTTTCCAAATTCTTCTACGCCAAACATTGTGTACTCATAATCAGTAATCTCATCAAAAATTTCATGTTTTAGCAAATGAAAGGCTTTTTGTCCTTGTTCTTCCATTATGTCCCCGGAAAGTACCTTTTCTTCTTCTGTATCTAATTTGTTTGCTCATCAACTTTTTAATTATATTTTGTTCGGCTGCAACTTGACCTAAAATTTTACCAACAACTTGTTTTATAACTTTCTTTTGTCCTTCTTCAAAATTACCAATTAGTCCTTTCTCTGATATTTTTAGATCCTCTGGTGATAACGTATAAGTATCTTGTTGCTTACCAAGTACTACTTTGGCTACTGGTCTAAAAATCGTGCAGTTTCTTCTGCTGCTTCTTGTTGTCCTTGACGTTCTTGCTCAACTTTATTCTTAGTTGCAGTTCTCGTAGCAAACGTTTTTTCAAAAATTTCTATTGGCTTAGCATCCATTTTTATAGATATCTGTTAGACTATTTTCCACAGTCCAAACACTTGTCTATTTCACATCTAAACATCTTACTGCGGTCTCTGGCCAACTTATCAAGCAAGAAAAACGTGTGCTTTCCCTGGCCTGTAGCTTCATGATAAAGCTCTGCAAATTTATCTTTTGATAAATCTCCGCATTGTTCTTGTGCTATATTTTGTACATCAACGTTGTCAAGTTAGGCAAATAATATAAAACAACTAGTATTTCTACGTATGAAACGATCGACATAGTAGAAACCTTGAGCTAGATAAATTGCATTACATCTTCTGTTGCGCGATAATGAAAAGTATGATTTGATTTTATCCATTTCGCTATTGCTCAGCGGGATGTTATCAGATACAATAATCTTGTGTTCGTCTGAATCTAGTTCAGCAACTGGAATAATATCTACAGGTTGTTTTATAATAAAAGTGTCAACGCCAACGCCAAGTTCATTTTTTAGTTTCTTTGGTTATAGTCGCTAAGCAGTGTGTATTTATCCTGCAGTGGATTTATTGTGTAAATGTATACCTTGTCGTAGTTGAAGATGTCGTTAAGCAACAGATTCATCAGCAGGTTGGTTTTACCCGATCCAGCCAGTCCTACTATTAGATAATGGCAATCTGGTACGTTGTGGTTATGCTGACGTTTGATTAATCGCTCTGTATCAAACTTAATTATGCTCATTCTATATTAAACTACATTTTATAAAACTAAAATTTATCATGCGATCAAAGTTAAATTTTATCGCATGGTAAGAATAAGAATGAGCTATTACACAAAATTTGGTACGTCAATCGGAAGCTCAGCAGAAGAAAAATCAACAACAGCTCCAGCTGGCGCAAATTTAACAAATTATCTCAAAAAATCTGGAGATACAGTGACACGTAACTTAAGTATGTCAGGTCAGCGAATGCTAGACCTAGAAACAACACATCCACCTATCAACGTAAAATAGCACACAAAAGTTGTAAGTTATGCCCAAATTAAAATGGTCAACAGTAGCAAATTATCGCTGAGCGGCGGAAGGATAATCAATACAATAAACATGACAGGTAATTAAATAATAAATGTGGAAACTGCATATCCTCCTGCTGACTTAAATAACACACAAGCTGTAAACTATTCTCAGTTTAAGTACATTGATGATAATAAGTTATCGTTGACTGGTGGAACTAGGACAGATAACATCAATATGACCAGCAGAAAAATAATAAATTTAGAAACCGATTATCCACCAGTAAATGAAAATGTGTTTCGAGTCGCAGGTTTGAATCAACTTAACCTAGGTTATCAGTCAAAAGTATATAAAACTGCAGTTACTTTAACCGGTTCACTTGCGTTTACTAATAACGGCAAGATAACTGAACTTCTTTAAATTTTCCACCAAGTGCAACAGATTCAATATCTTATGATCAACTTAACACTGCGTTGACAAAATAGCTAAACCTTAGCGGGGATTTGTTGACTGGATCGCTACATATGGGTGGAAAACTAATAAGTGGTACTCAACCTGATAATATATTACTGACCGACGACACGTTTGTGACAAACGTTAAAATCGTAAAGGACAATTTTGTGTTAAATATCCGGCGACACTATGACATCGCGCTAAACCTAGGCTCCTCAGCTATAACAACAGCATACGTACCTGTCAGCGATTTGGCCTCATAAATAAACTATATGTTGATACAGGTATTACTGCCGTAAGTACAGCTGCAGATGTTACTTATCTTAAAAAACAAACAGGAGATACAATGACGGGTTCGATCGACATGGTTGCCAATAAGATAACTTCTACGTATATAACCTGTTGCTACATCTGATCTTGTAAATAAACAGTACGTAGATTCGGTTGCTGCAGGTGGTGGCAGCACAAAACGAGCTAAAAATAGTGTTGGTCATATTCCACCTCTGGAATATGCTATAGATAATCGTTGAGGTTTTATTGCCTCTGCATCAACACAGTATCCGGGAAATAATCCCAATTATGCGTTCGCGTTTAACAGCGCTATATCAGAAGGGTCAGAGTGGACAACTAACGGATAAACTTATAACTTCTGGATCAAAATACGTGTCCAGCGGCTGTCCAAATATGGGAATTTCAACTACGTGGCCGATTAATTGTTAATGTCGGACGAATTTATAATTGGCGATTAGAGGGATCTTCTGATAATTCAACCTGGACTACGCTGAATACTGCAGCAGGTGTTTATGTTAGTTCTTCGCATCAATATACGCTTGATCCTGCAGTTACTGTTAACAAACACTCGTATTTCCGGATTGATATTGTCAACGCTGAGAGTCATTATCCTGGATTGACTATGTTTGAAATATATACAGTTGACGACCTAATGTAAGTTAACGATTTTAGTATAACCTTATGAATAAAAATGTCAACAGACCCACCATTGATTAGAGTTGCAAAAGAGTTTTATAATTATATATTCAATCCTCAAACTAAAATCGCAATAGTTGATTTTGATCAGCTATACCCAGAAAGTGCCAGTGAAGCAAAAGCAACAAATACAATTGCTCGAATGAAAAAGTTAACTTTAAATTCACCTGGTATTGATGAGAAGACGACAACGTATTTAGAGTTGCAAGAATGAGAGGACCTCAACTAATAAAGCTATCAGAGATTTCGATATAATCTGTAAATACTGCCCAACTAGCTATAGTGAGGAAGAGCGATTGAAAGCTGAAAAGTTGCTGTCAAATAAATAGACTAACAAAAGATCGCAAGTTAAAAGACACATTTGCTAAACGCCGTATATTTCGCGAATTAAGTATGAACTCTCTTGGCAAAAAACGTTGTTGGAAATAGCAGATTAACATGTGTATGCTGACATGCCAAGGATAACTTATTTTCTACAGGTAGACTCGTTGACAAGTAAAGAAAAAACTAAATTCCATGTGACACAGATTAATGTTGCGCTTAATGTAGTTAAAGAAACAGAATCACAACTAGAGTCATACTCTATTGCAGAAAGTAATTTGTTTTATCAAACATAAGATGAGATCACAGAAATATCACGTAATGTTTATGTACCACCATATACTGATAGTCCAGTTCCAGTTTGGAAAGATAATGTTTTGGTATTTGAATTACAATTTGGTATTGATAGTGATATATTTGATAAAATCAAATTAAGAAAATATTATGCGGAAACTGAAGGAAAAAGAAAAACACTAATTGAACCAAACCACAAAAATTAAAAGAGTTAATTACAAGGTATCTAAACTTACCAGACGATGACATTGACATTATGAATAATCGTGGATTATTACAATATGGCACAGCATATGCATTTATCCGGCAACATTTGGTATTTAAACATTTTAGTTCCAGGATCTTAGTAAAGTAATTCCTTATATTTTGGAAAAAGAAAATGAATTTAATAATCGCGTTAATGTTATTACTGATATACCAACACATTTTAATCCTGTTTACAAACCGTCTTTTATTTTATCATTTGATGCATCAGTATAAAGACTGAACCTCGTTTTGAAACTAAGACATCGGCCTGTAAACTCAATCAATACTTACAATAAACTTCTTGATCAAATACGATCGTATCTGATTGGATCAAGAACCCTATTTTTCACGACGATGATGATTTCCACAATAAAGTTCCATTATCCTAAGCATTGACTTAGAGATAGTAGTCGCCCCGACATATATTTCTGGGGTAAAAGGCTAGGAGTCCGGTGGATATGGAAAAAGTGAAAATTTCCATTCGTCCTGAGAAAAATAGGGTCTTTCAGCCAAAAAGCGCCTTTTAGCTTATTACTATATAGAATCGTTTTGTCGAACTGTAACCTAATGAAACATTCAACTGGAACTAAATACTGCACAAATGTCGTGGATAATACTAACCAAGAATTTTTAACCTACCATTTTGATTATTATTCAATAATATTGAAGTCCCTTTTATAAATATTAGTTTCTTGTTTTAGCTGACACGTATTTTATTTTACCAAAGGATCACAAAATCTGTATTACAGAAGTCATATTAGCAGTTATTAAAATATTTAATAAACCTGGTTTCTTAAGGAAACGGCGATCTGAGTATGGTGATAATAAAGATGTTAGAGACGATGACCATCGTTTACAGTAAGGAATGGTTGATTTTGTCCCTCTTATTTATTAAAAAGTAGTGGGGTCCCGGACAGCCGAATGGTCTATTATTTTTGATATAATTTCATCAAAATGATTTAATAATTCGCTTGATTATATTTTTCGGGTATTCAGTAAATTAAAACGTATGATACACATATCAATATTTACATATTTTTTATTTATTTTTACAGAGAAGATTTGTAAATGTGTTTTATGATTGCTTTGTTAAAGAAAGGCCCACTAAGCGGTATATACCTTACAATTCTAAAATTGTACTGAAAAGTTTTCCTGGCACAAATTGTCACTAGATATTGCGTCATCTACTACAGTCACGTGCCTTGCTCAAACGTCAAAGTCAGGATAATATTTGTGAGCCGTTGCTGTCTCGGCTATTTGGATTAAATTATAAATAATTAAATTTTTCTTTCGTCATTACAATTTTCAGCAATCCAATCGGCCACAAACTTTTGAATTTTTTAAGCCACTCCCGCCTGGACTACTTATCTGTATATACTTAATGAGGACTATATTTAGTACCTAGGAAAACTCAAGCTGAGATTTCTTATCTACGATTTCAATTATGAACTAAATACTGGACCTTTCCTTTCAAATAAATTAGATATATTTGCTAATGCTAAATGTAAAATACACTTTAAATGAATAAATATCGTCTGCTTACATATCTTGATGTAAAGCCATGACGGTACCGTACGAAATGACTTTCGCCAATTTTGACTTAGGTGATTTGCATACAATCCAAAACATTGATGAAAATGAAAACAAAATTGCGTTTTGCCTGAAAACAACGAAACAGTCTTTCTGGACGATGATTTCGATCTTACAAATGTGAATTTGGATTTTTTTTATTGAAGTGACGGCCTGGTCTTCTACTGAGGACGGGTTGAAAATATTGAAAATGGCTTTAGACCAAGCAAGTACAGAGGACAATACTAGGGAAATGAAATAAGAAAAGGGAAAGGATTTAAACAATTGACAGATGAACAACTGGAAAGTACTGAAGACCGGAGACAGTTAAAATCGAGACAGAAAAAACAAAAAATGGTGCGTAAATGTTTATTAAGATAATCGGCTTAATTATTCAGAAAAAGTACGTGAAATTATTTTTTTAATTAAAAATGTATTTGCACAAATGCAGATTAAAAGAAATCTCTATAACAATAAAGACGGAAAGAATTTTGGCACATAAAACAATCATATTGATATTCCAAACCAAGAAATGAACCTGGAGTTTCCATTTTGTTATTAGGACGTTCTGCTTTGGGCTATCTTGCGGCTAAATACAATGCTATTTCTTTCAAGACAGAGTAAATATATGAAGAATACTTGCTTGCATTGAGTGAATAACACGTGCTATTGAGTGGGTACACATACAACGCGATAATATCAGCTGTTTAAAGCTATGTTCTGCTTAGTTTTGTCTAAATTCGCACAGAAAATAAGTAGTAATATACTCCTTCCTAATTCAATTATAAATAAGCACATAAAAGTTTTGGGGTTTTTTTGTATAGAAATAAGGCTTCAAGGGGTTCAAACCGGATGGTTTTTAGTGACAGGCCGTGATGTTTAACACTACCTAGACCGAGCAACTGACAACAAACGGTATTCGTATATTGAGTCATATTGTTTTCGATATATATTGGCGTGGAAAAAATAATCATTACTAAGATTAATTCTCTTGGAGAATTAACAAATTCTTATATTAGCATAACATAAAAGATAGAAATTAAAAATATTTTTGTATTAAGAAAGCCTATGATTGTCGGATTTTTGTGATTATAAATTGTGTTATACTGAGTGTAATGTAAACAATAAGAAATACATACTAAATAAAGCAATGAATTAATTAAACTCCTGTTGGACAAGTAAAGTCATTTCTTAAATAATCTAGTGTGACTGCGAGTTGTTCTTGGAGTTTCTAAGCGGATTAAACCATTGCGGTAAGATCCTACAGGTATCTTAAGTTGTTAAGATTACTATTAGTAATATTATCAGAATTTTTGTTGATTCTAAATTATTTGAATTGTGCAAAATTAAAATATTTTTGTGCTTTTGGATTTGGAAAGTGGGCAATCCTTTTAAGCCGAAGGATGGCAGCAGCAGCTGTGGCAAAGCCCCAAGGAGGGAGAATAACAAGTTACTTTCCCACGGAACTTAAGACGACAGATCAAGGAAGACTATTGCTAGCTTATAGAAGACCTGGAATCCAGGTAATAGACCTCACCAGCTTTTCGGAAGGAGAGAGACCAAGACCAGCAGAACTTCTGCAAGGTTTAGTTGCAATGGGTCTTAAGCCCGATATGATCCAAGGGCTGCAAAATGGAGGAAGAGGTATATACTATATCTTCCCACAAAATGAAAAGATACTTTTCAAGAATGGCCAGAAGTTTGAAATAAAAGGCAAAGAGGCAAAGGTGTACAGCCCGCCTCCCCTAATAAAGCAATTAGGGGAGAAGAATATAGAGATACACACATCAGGACTTCCAATAGAAGTCCCAAATGAAGAACTACTGGGGAAAATGGAGAAAAAATTTGGAGTAAAAGTCATAAGCCACCAGATGGCAACCTACTGGGGATTCCCCAAAATCCTGACGGGGGTCAGGTTGATAACCATGACGGAAACAGAAGCGAGAAAAATACCAACATCCTTCTACGTAATGGGGTTCAAAATCCAAACTTGGTATAAAGGTTGCCAGTTTCATCGACCCTGCGTCAAGTGTGGAAATGTGGGGCATTTACAAAGGGACTGTCAAGTGCAGACCACGGAAGTGCAGAACAGCTATGCAGCAATAGCAGCGGGAAAGAAGGGACAGATGACTGCAGTTCCCAACCAAAAAGGGACAGACAAGACAATAGAGGTAGATGAAACAGAAAATGTAGAGATGGAAAAAGAAGTCCCAAAAGAGACAAATGAGGAGACTGGGGTGAAGCAGATAACACCAGAAATAAATGAATCAGTAGACACGACATATAATACGACAGATAACACCACGGATGAATCAGAAAAATGGCAAGACGCGAGCCAAACCAGCTCTGCGGAAAAGAAGAAAGCGGAAGCTAGAGCAAGAAGACTGCAAAAGCAGAAAGAGTTAGAAATCAAGGAGAAAAACCAGAAAGAGAAGAAGAAAACCTGCTACGTAGCGGATGACACAATGCCAAATGAGAACAAAACAATAGAAGAATCCTTGATACAAGAATCACCACCGAAGAGGGACATGGAGAAAGAGTCCATTACACCAATTTTAGTCCAAAAGAGAAAGAGGTCAGCCTCGACTCCAAGGACGCCGTCAGAGCCAGAAGTCATTGAATTACTCAAAGAAGCAAGCGAATCACAAAGGGCAATATCTCTAAATAGAGAGCAACAGATGGATCCACAAAAGAGACCTCTGACTCTGCAGGAATATAAGGCAAAAAGGATTGCCCACTAAGGGGAATTTTAATTTTTGACCAGTAAACAACTTATATTATAAATAAAACAATGAACCAATTTCAGCCAAGATGGAGGGACTAAACCTCAAAATCTTGACTGTAAATATTAATGGATTTAAAAACAAAGAAAAGAAAATTATAGATAAAGCTAAACTGTATGATATTATTTTTATCCAGGAGACACATGGTCTAACCGAACAAGAAGTGAAATTACTGGAAGAAGAGCTAGACGCTCTAGTAATCACAAACAACTAACCAGGAAAGAAAATAGCTGGAGTAGCAACAATTGTTCGGAAAGCGGCCAAAGGTTTAAACTTTGAGGAAATAAGAACAAACATAAGTAGTATATGGGGTTACCGTAGCGTCAATGGGAATTAGCATTACAGACCCCCCCCCCCCCGGGCCAGTATAGCGTCAAGAAATAAAATCTCACCCTGGACCTGTATAGCGTCAATGGAAAATTGGGTAGAGGGACTAGCACACCCTGGGCCTGTATAGCGTCAATGGAAATTTTGTAGAGCGACTAGTAGACTGTGGGTTTGTAGAGCGATAAGTGACAGGTGGCATGACGTCACACTGGTAACAATGTAGCAAAAAGAGAAGTACTGTGACGTCAGGCTACCTGAGAGAGGGCTATAGACAAACACGAGTCAAGAGCGTTCGTGTTATTTAGTAGAAGAAGGGTTTTATATATATATATATTCGTTTAGGGTGGAGACCAAATGAAAATTAAGATCTTTTCGAGGCATTGGAAGTGGCCCTGAAAAGGGCCGTTGTTTGTTATGTGATGTTAACACTATTCCGTTAACATACAGGACATCGCATAGGTCTTCTTTTCTTCCTCAAATTCCTCAAAGTTTGTCTTAAACTGTGTCTCACTTCTGGTCCGTAGATGAGAGTCCGCTTAAGACAGCCTTGTCTTTCCACATAACATCTTCTTTTCCAAAGAGTGGCACCGGTGATCCGGATGACAGTCCATTTTGTTTTCACATACCTGGGTAAGTCTGTACGGAACAGCATTGAGGATACCAAAGTAGAGGATTCTACGTCTATCAACATCTTCTCTGTGACGAGAACAGGTGAAGGGAATGAAGTGAACCGCGTTTATTTATAGTGGAAGACCGGATTGAAACGGATTGAAAGGGTTCACCAATCCTAACACGCGTTACAAAATTCAGTCACTTCGCGGAGTCTGTCTTCCAATCCGAAGAGAGCTACCTGTGACGTCACATTTCCTATATAGGCACACTAGCGTCTGTGCGCAGTGAATCGATGCGGTATTGTTTTGTGAAACATGACGGAACCTAAGAAGACAATGAATTGGGGTGCACCGGCTGTGGAGACGAGAAGTAATGGTACAGCAGCAGCTACCAAAGTAAACACAGTGCTACTTCCCGAAGAGGTTGATTTCAACTGGGATTTAGTAGATTTTTTATCTTCTTCCCAAGAATTTGTTCCAGTACCAGTACCTTCGCCACTTTCTCCTTCTTTACCACGTGTCGACGATTTTAAACAAAGACAGAAAGAAGAATTGGAGAAATTTTTACAGCAGCAGAAAGAAGCAGAGCAAGCATTTCTTCTTGAACAGAAACAGCGAGAAGAAGAAGAGGCAAGAAGGAAACAACAGGAAGAAGAAGAAGCAGTAGAGAAGAAACAAAGTCTAGGAGAGAAGGAGAACAGCGAAAGTCAAACGGTCACGGTACTCTTGGACATTTTGGCCGAGTTAAGAAGTCTGAAACAAATGTATCAGACTTCTTTATTACGACCCAAGAGAAAAAGACCTTCCCGAGCCAAACAACCTAACCCTGTGACTACACCAGAGATACCACCCCTAGTGATATCTACTAGATCATTGACAGGAGCAAGTCCACAAGTAGGCCTTGGCCGTGGCAAAGGCTTAAGACAGTTAAAGCGAATTGATTCTCGTTCCTGAGTTTGTTCTAAGGAAAAAACAAACACTCAACAGTCCTTTTCAGGGCTACCCAATACTCTCGAAAAGAGTGACTATTCATTTTGCCAAAATCAATTAAAACTCAAAATCCCTTCTTTAACCCTATGATGTACGTGTTGTGAGTGTATGAGTGTAGGTCCTTATTATTTCTAAATAATGAAAACCAAGAGACACTTACGTTTTTTCAGTTTGGTCTATTCTGTTACAAATTTTTTACAATTCAATATCACAACATAACACAACACAACACTTTTAAAAAAGTTCATAGATTTCTTCTTTCTCTTTTTTCTTTCACTCTCTCTGTTTTTTCAATTTCTTCACTTTTACACTTTTTTCCTCTTCTTCCTCTTCTTCTTCCTCACATTTTTCTCGTCTTCTTTTCTTTTCTGTCTTCTCTTTCTGAACGTGTCGGGGTTCTTCTTTTGTCGAGGTCACCTCTGTTTCTTCTTCCTCCCTTCTCCTGCTCCTGTTGTTTCTTAGGGCACTCTGAAGACCAATGTCCTTTCTCTTGACAATGATAACAGGTATCTTGACTTTTGTTTCTTTTGACACTGGCCTTGCTTCTTTGACGGTCTGGACATTCTGTAGCCCAATGCCCTTTCTTTTGACAGATATAGCAAGTATCTTGACTTTTATCTCGAAAGGAAGGAGAGTAGTCCGTCGGCTTGTCTGAAGAAAACTTTCTTATCACACCTCGCAATGCTCTAATCAGAAGTTCGATCTGTGTGGGTTCTTCCATTGTGCTGGTCGGCTTGAGAGCGAAATGAATACTGAGAGGGGAGTCACTAGCCCTTTATATATGCCCTGGTCTGACATAGATATATAGGGGTTCATGGTGTTTCACAGGTAGTCATTTGACTTTTTGCCGTCAAGATGAAACGATCGCATCATTTCGAAAAGAAAGAAGAAGAAGAAAGTAAGAGGCAGAAACGTGATTTATCGCCTCGCACAGTAGCTGAAGTCTTGGCACAAATTCATGCCAGCGATTTTGAAGATGAGATGAGTGAACCAGAATCGAAGCCTAAAGAGTCTACACCAAATCAAAGTCCATTACCATCAGTAAACCCTGAAAAGTACTACCATATTCGGGAGACGGACAAACGCTCTTCCAGAAAATTTAGAACCACGGCCTACACGTACGCAGTGAAATTTAAAGATTTCAAGTCTGACGTACCCTTGGAAAAAGCAGAAGGGTTCATCACCGATGTGTGGGATTCTTTGTTAACCACACTAAAACGGCAATGTCGAGCCAAAGAAGACGATCGCTTGAGACTTTCTATTCATCACGACAATTTGAAGTCTCCCGTTTGGATCGAGTTTAGCAGTCAAACAGAATTGACACCTTCCAAAATCATGGACAAGATTCAACACGTACAACAATCCAACGACAAATTTCACATCACGGACGGAAAAGCGACACTGTACATGACCCACGTGTCTCTTCCCCAAGGGACAGGTAAAAAAAAGTTGATGTTGGTAGACAACTTGCGTAACCTCAAGCGTAGTCTCGTCCAAATTAACAATCCAAAAGACAAGATGTGTTTAGCCCGTGCCATCGTGGTGGGACAAACGTATGCCGACAAGAACGATACGGTAGAATGGAAAAGAGCCTGGAAAACTATTCAACAATCGGACCGAGCCAAACAACGAAAAGAAGCAGAACTCCTGTTACAGCAAGCGGGGTTAGCTAAAGACACACCCTGTGGCATTCCTGAAATGCAAAAGTTGCAAGACGTCTTGGCTCCACGTTACACCTTGAAAGTTCACCCTCAAGAAGTGCGCGGACCTCTGTTGTTTCGAGGTCAAGATTTTAAAGACGGAAAATACATTCACGTCTATCATCACGATGAACATTTTGATGCCATTACCAGTATCACTGCATTCCTGTCATACAGTTATTACTGTGAGAAATGTGACTATGGCTATAACAATCGAGAACAACACAAGCATTGTGGATCGAAATGCTCAGGATGTTTAGCTTCTACACCCTGTCTGGACGAAGGACAAGAACGAGTGCATTGCTCTGCTTGTCAGCGCACGTTTGTCAGTCCTGCCTGTTACCAACAACACCTAAAGACGCAAGGTTCACAGCAGAAATGTGCTTGTCAGCTCTTGAGATTGTGCCCTACTTGTGGACAAGGCATACGTACCAACAGTGCCAAGGCGCACGTCTGTTCAGGAAAGAAGCGATGTCACATTTGTCGCCAAACCGTGGACTTGGAACACCAATGCTACATTCAAAAATACCATTCCAAACATGAAGAAGAAGAAGATAATGACCAGAAGAAGAAAGGGAATTTCATCTTTTTCGATTTCGAATGCATGCAAGAGACTGGCATTCACATTCCTAATTTCTGCGTGGCTCACCGAGCGTGCGAGAAGTGCATCCAAGAGCCTATCTTGACTCATTGCCCTTACTGCAGCAAGATTCCTGGAGGACGTGAAAAAATCTTTCGGGGATCGAACACACTGGCCGATTTTGCCCAATGGATCTTAAACCCTATCGACGAGACGTGGAGCCAAGAAGATATCGAACGTTACGGAGATTGTCATCGCCATGCCACGGTGATGGCTCACAATTTCTCGGGATACGATGGACAATTTCTGTTGAGATACTATACGGAACAAAGTACCGAACGTCCGAAAGTAACTTTGAACGGAGCCAAAATCATTTCCATGCAAGTGGGACAAGTACAGTTTAAAGATTCAATGAGTTACTTGGCTATGCCTTTGAGCCGCATGCCTAAAACGTTTGGCATGACAGAAATGGCCAAAGGCTATTTTCCACACTTTTTCAATACCGAAGCCAATCAACACGCCGTTCTACCCCATTTGCCTGAGGCTCACTACTACGACCCCGACAACATGCGTACCGAACAACGAGAAGCTTTCTACGCATGGTACCAGACTCACGCTTCGGACCCTTTTGACTTTCAAGAAGAAATGTTAAAATATTGTCGTTCCGACGTAGACATTTTACGTCGCTGCTGTGGAAAATTTCGAGAACTGTTCATGGAACACGGAGGGATCGATCCTTTGAAAGAAGCTTGTACCATTGCCAAAGCGTGTTCCTTAGTGTATCGTCAACGATTCATGCCCGAAAACACCCTAGCTGTCATCAGTCCTCAAACGACCAATTTTGTCAAACGTCAATACTCGGTCAAAGCCCTACGCTGGTTACATTACTTGTGTGAGAAGGAAGACAAATGGATCCAACACGCTCGCAACGGAGGAGGCGAAAAGACCATCGGAAGGTATTCAGTAGACGGCTGGGACTTAGAAAACCCCAAGATTGTGTACGAGTTTAACGGGTGCTTATTTCACGGATGTCCCATCTGCTACCCTCAACGTGACACTAAAAACCAGTTTTTACAACGGACCATGGAAGACTTGTACCAGGCCACTTGTCAGCGACGCTTGAAGTTAGAAGAGCAAGGATACCAAGTAGTGGAAATGTGGGAACACGAGTACGATCAGCGATTGAAAACCGATCCCGAGTTTAAGCGCATCGTGGAAAGTTACAAGCTGGTGGACCCTCTGAACCCGCGGGACAGTTTGTACGGAGGACGGACGAATGCCACCTGTTTGCTGTACCAAGTCGACGAGGAGAAAGGAGAAGAAATCAAATACTTGGACGTGTGTTCTCTGTATCCGTACGTGTGCAAATATTGCCACTTTCCCGCAGGGCACCCACAATTGCTGACCGAACACATCGACGTGGACAATATTCGACAATACGAAGGATTGATCAAGTGTAAAGTCTTGCCTCCCACGAACTTGTACCATCCCGTTTTACCACATCATTGCCAAGGAAAACTGATGTTTCCCTTGTGTCGTACTTGTGCTGAAACGTGCAACCAAGACCACCCTTGTCAGCACACTCGGGAAGAACGAGCCTTGACGGGAACGTGGGTCAGCGTGGAATTGTTTAAAGCTCTGGACTTGGGATACCAACTGTTAGAAGTGTACGAAATTTACCACTTTCCCAAGACAGAAAAATACCACAAGGGCGACGATTCTCAAAAAGGCATTTTTGCAGACTACGTGAATGCCTTTTTGAAACTGAAACAAGAAGCTAGCGGATATCCTTCCTGGTGTCACACTCCCGACGACCAAACAAAGTTCAAAGAGAAATACTGGAAGCAGGAAGGCATCACTTTAGACCACATCGAGAGAAACGAAGGAAGGCGATCGTTTGCCAAAGTGATGTTGAATTGTTTGTGGGGCAAAATGGCACAACGACCGTGTTTACCCAAGACGGAGTATTTGACAGAACCTTTCCGATACTTGCAGATGATTCACGACAAAGC
>JAECUM010000710.1:0-65349 GCA_016617855.1 Megalonaias nervosa
AACGTTAAATCTATGAAAACGATTTCTCTAATCAGATCGATGTGAATGTTTTCGTCGTGACATGGGGTCCTGGGGCCGAATTCCCTAACTACGCTCGAGCCGTGGCCAACACAAGGATGGTCGGAACCCAGGTTAAACTCCTTCTAGACCTCATGATGATGGTTGGAGTCAGACTGGAGAACGTGCACCTTATAGGGCATAGTCTTGGAGCCCATGTCTGTGGGTACACGGGGTATATCCTTAGCAAACAGGGTTTGACGCTTGGCAGAATTACAGGTAGGTTAAGTTTGAAAGATTGTTTGTGTTTTTGTAGAATCTTCCACAGAACAGTGCCGATGGAAAACATAAAACATGGCCTTTGTTTGTTATTTCAAGCATCGTGTCTATTACATGAATTCTAAGTAAAAGAAATTGTTGCGTTGGGGTTATTGTTATTTCTGTTGCATTTTCTTAGTGAAATGGTGTTAGGAATGAATATTTAACTTTCTATTTATATTTGGGGGTTTTCTAGATAAAGTGAACTTTTAAACTTTTAACGACAGGTCAGCACAATACTGTCTACAACTTTTAAACTTTTAACGACAGGTCAGCACAATACTGTCTACATAGTGCCAATATAAAGTTAAGTTCTAACATTATAAAGATAAACACTTTGGGGGATAAACCATTACAAACTGAATGTTCCCATGTATTATTGAACGATAATGGATACAGGTTGAAATTCTGTCAAATGTATATAAAATGAAAAATAAAGGTAAACAATTAAACTTCCTTAAAAATACAGGATTAATATTTGTTATATAAACCACATTCCCTAAAAAGAGTCCAATAATTTTATGGTGGTACAACACCATAAAGTGTCTTCAATGAGTTTAAGCCAAATAAAAACTTTTGTCTCATATGGTGGTTTTCAATTGACTCCTGTTATATATAATTAATTTGCATTGTTTGTAATTTCTTTAAAGTCATAATATGCTATGGATAATTGTATTGATTACCCGGCCTTGTCCAAAATCAATTTCACTGTGTTCCTGATCAAAGACACTGATCTTGTTTTTGCTTTTGTAAACAAATGATACATAGCTAATATTTTCGTATGAGTGTGGGCTAAATATTAGGATAATTATCAATAGACGTAAACATATTCGTTTGGGTCTGGGTCAATGCTATTGGAATTCCCCCATAAAAATAAACAGCATACATGATATTTACTACATTCTGTATAACAATTTTTGTAACAGAATCTTCTAGAATGGAAGTTTACATTGAGGAATAGTTTTCTTCCGAAAATGTTAATTGTGACCTAGGTCAAGTAGATGGTTTTATAATCTTGTTTCTCTAGAAATTATTCATTTATGTTTGTAAGATCTTGAAGCAGAATCATTTGTTGTGTTCAGTATTTGATTTGGGCTGGAATTTATTTATTCAGATTATTTAGTGCTCATCAATAATATTGTTGGAAAGAGACATTAATTTGGAATTAGAGTGAAGTCAAACAATGGTATCTTGGATTATATTATTGTGATTCATCAAAAGACTGTTGGCACATCATCATCCTTTAGGCCATTGTTACATTAGTACTTTTGACACTACAGGTACATCAACAACTTCAGCGTTAGATCTTATTTGGAATAAATGGAATTTAACTAGAACTATATTCATTAGAACTGGTGATAAAACATTTTGGACTATTATGGGATTTAATTCGCATTACTGAAAGTTCTTTCTAAATTTTCACTTTGTATTCTAGGAAGATAAATTATTTTGTTGAATTTTACAAAACTTGCTGGTTTTTGCTCTTTTCTTTTACTTAGTTTAAGACAATAGATTCGTAATACCCCACAAAAATGAATTTTACTCTCAGTGGGTATGCACTCTCGTCAATGTTCAGATGGTATGCATGAGTCAGGTATATGTGTTCTATATGCGATTGACACATTATCACTTCATCTCTGGGATATATTTTATATCAGTTGTCCAGTGATGGGTTTGATATTCAAATGCTTGCTTGTGGAGTTTTCACCGTCAACCGCTAATGTATATTGATCGGCCTGAATCGTCATATCAAAAACGAATGTTTAGGTTAGTCGTTCAACGAACACCCAGAATACATCATTCTCATATTTACTATTGACATACAAAAGAATCACGGTTAACATTACTGGAAAAAGAAAGAATAATTCCATACTAAATCAAAAGTGAGAGAATTCACGTTTATTAGTAGACTGAAAACGCGCCTCATATTGCATATAGAAGAACCTGTAGCTGATAGCTTGCACAATGCTTGATTCTCTCTGCCGCTAATGTAGATAAAAAGTGTTACTGTTTCAGCATATAAAGCATTGAAAAGACATTAAACATGTTCTCTACTGAATTAAAGCATTTCGAGATTAAACATTTTGATGTACTTCTTTTGATCTCTCCTAGGCTTTGTAGTCACTTCATGTTTTGGCTTAGATTCCAACCTGAAAATGTTGTTGTCCAGAGTTCCTAAAAGGAAGACATTTACATTTAAACGTCAGTCGATTTATATGTGGGTAAGAAAGCTCATACAGCCAGTGTTTTATGTATTTTTTGTACCCAGGCGAACGATGTCAAATAATTTTATTACTTACCTGTTATTTTTTGGTTTCTTATGACGTGTTGTGTGTTTATTATTCATTATGTTTGTTTACCGCCGACCGACTTTTGTCAGATCTGTCATATGACAAAATATATTACTGACCACAAAAACAATAACAACATCAACAATAATTTGTCTGTCCACGATACATTTTCGTATTTTAAAAGTGTTACGATTGGTGATGAATACGAATCTACGTCTGTGTAAGGAACAAACTGGGCACACCTTGTCAGCGCACCATACTCACCAATAAGTTTGTGTAGTTCGTGATCTACAGTGGCTGCAAGACAAGAAAGAGCTTGGAAATCGATGCCTGGATAGGAAACGTAGTTAACAATCCTGACATCTTTCGCACCATGTGTGAATGTCTCCGCCACAAGTAGTAACAGTAACTAATATGGGTCGTGCCGTGACCAAGAAAAATAACTATTCTATTTTTCTGCTGCTGATGTCACAATGAATCTATTTGTTCCATATCGAAGACGCTCAAACAATATTATGTCAATAAGCTGTTATGGGTGATATTCTAGGTACAAAACTACACTTTAGGGTCCAGGGGAATGTAACATACTGAGATTGTCTCGATACAAGCAGAAATGTAAAGTGATTATGGAATTGTCTGGGTACATGGAAAATTATAATGTTAAAAATATTTATTAGATAAACAGTTCGGGACTGTCTAAGAACAAGAGAAATGCTAATGTTAAAAACGGTGGTAAGGTCTTGGAACAATTGGGATTTCGCACATACAGACCACTACCCACGTCTCATAACGAACACATGATCTAACTGACCAGCCCCCACATCTACAGACGAACGCTGACACCAACTGATCAAAACACATCTTAGTGACTAACACCCACATATATCGACCAACACCCATACCTAATAACCAGTACGTAGTATTGTGTTGGATGTAAAGTAAGAGGTAGAGTTAGGAAGTGTAACATCCATTACAAAATACATGTATACCTAAAGTAGAGTAAAGGGGACAATTGTACAAATATTCACACAAACATCATTCATTCACATTTATACTATCACACGTTAAAAGAAGGAAGGGTGCAGGGGTTTCAGTCATTTTTATTGAAGATAAACAGAGACAAATACTAAACAGTTTTTGGCAATGGCTCAGTAATATCTATGTTTATGATATATCTGGTGACACTGAAAAGGGTAATTGGGTCTAGTCCTGAGAAGGACTATTTTTGGGCCTGACTCTTCTTATTCACCGCACATCACATCTCGGGCTCCACAAGTTGAACGTTCCTTGCTCCATCGTTCTCCACCCCATTGATTGATATAGACGGAGAGGGAAAGTTAGGCTAGCTATCCTCACATTGCCTGTCCTCATTCCTTCTTATGACAGGTTCTTCGCGCTGTTATTGCTGCAGCCGTTGCTGCTCCTCCTCCAAACCAAAAAACGTTGGGTATACATCCTTTTGTTATTTCTTCTCTTCCCATTCCCTTTTCTTCATTTCTTCTTCCTACTCCAGTGCTTTTACTATTATAAATGAACCATTTTGATAATATTGATGCAGTTCCATGTCCTCCACGTGGCTTAGGAGGTGCTGAATATAAATCGGATGCACTAAGGTTTCACGTAATCTGCTAATCTCTGTTACTCTGACTCCGTTGCTGTACTCCGTACAGGATCAACGATGAATAATAAGACTTGTGAACGCGCTGCTTTATATGCTGAAGGCGCAGATATAAATAAAAATATGGCTAAGATTCGGTAGAAGAATAATACGCCTGCGATAAAAATCAAGCAAATGAGAGAGAGAGAGAGAGAGAGAGAGAGAGAGAGAGAGAGAGAGAGAGAGAAGAACATGTCAAAAAAATTGTTTCATAATTACAATCCAAAACCAATAAAATCTCCAAATCGATGCTTTTAAAATAAACTCAATGAATCATGAAAAGGAAATAAAATGTGAGGAATCGAACAGTCCAGCCTCTTCATATACACTATTTTAAAACACAAGTACAAACACACAAATTATTTTCATACTCAAATACGTATGCAAATACAAAAAAAAAGTTGAATATGAACGTGTTTACTTCCAAGATTCTGTCGGTTGTTCCCCTCTAATTCTTTTTATGGTCGTGTATGTGTGGTCTTACTGGTTTTTTTTTTAATGTCGCTTTCTGCGTTTCTCTTACTGCTGCATGGAAGATAACTCAATGTCTTCGACATGTGCGTTAAATAAATTTGTATGTGTTTCTTGGGTTCTCAAGAAATCTTTTCCTGTATGGTCCAATGCATCTGTCCCTGAGTTCAGTAACGCTTAGTTGGGACTCTATCGATGATCACATATTGGCTAAATTCTTTTTCTTGTGTCAAGGCAGCATATTTTAGCATGCATTCCTTGGTAAATCATAAATTTCAAGACGGAAGCCACAAAGACCCATAAGAACATACTCCAACATATCCTCGTTGTCGAGGTATTTCTCAGTGCAAGGGATACTTGAGGCTCAACTCACACGAGAATCGTTTTTTAAGATGCATCCTGACGTTTCCTTTCGAGAATATAATATTTTTCTAAAATCACATTTATACCAACATTCACCTGTGAAAATTCAATTTACTGACAGAAGACAATGAGAATGCACAAATTCTTGGTGAACGTGTTAGGTATTTCCTTTTTCATCTTAAGAAGGTATTGCAGACTCAATTGAAATCTTCATTCAGATCGATAGAGGGGTATAGCTGATGTCTTTCGATGTGCTCACCCAGAATAGTAAACAAACTTGGAGAAAATGTGCTGGATAGCATTTTGCTGTTGGAAAAATCCAATTTTACACAACGAGAGGATGGATGTACTTATTTTGGCGCAGTGGCGGCATCACGTTTGATAGTGGAAGGAGGCCATACTGCAGGAGACAGCATCACACTCGTCGCAGAGTACTTGATCACATTCGTTTTTAATTATTTTTTTTTATAGTAGGTGGGTACATTACAACTTGTCTTTGTCGAATTTATCTTTCCATGTGGAGGTCTCTTTTTAAAATTATCAGTCTTTTTTGTGATTCACTCCTATTTTATACTGAAGGGCGGTACCTAGCATACATTGTTGTGTTCTTGTAGACGACCTGATACACCTTTTTCAAGGGTTGACTGACAATTTAATGAACTGACAAATGTATAATCTTGTTGGGTCCACCACTGTCAAAACTCAGGATAGTCACTAAATGATGTTCGTCGGCCCACGCTCCAAAACGTTCATCTTCGATGTGAGGGTGATAGCATTCAGGTCAATCGATGTACATGTAACTATCGGTGTCCAAGTTAAGGATGCGGTCTCCTAAAGGTCCCTACACTGGAGAGCTTTCCCCACAAACAACTGAGAGTGATTTCAGTAAACGCTCTTCTTTCTTCGTTCTGTTCTACGTATTTAAAGTAGATGACTTCTTTGGATTGGTACCATTGTTTGCTTTGATCTTTTTCTTCAGGTGTGTGACACGAGGAGGGATATCCGTTCGCTTGATTGTTGAATAGATTACCTAAATCAATCTTACATAGAAAGAAAACCAAAACAAAAACATCTGAACTGCTTTATGGTATATGCATTATTTATTAGTATGTAGAAATCCGTTTACGAATCTCAGTTTTCTAGCAGGAAAGAAACATTTTTATTTCGTCCAAGTTTGAAACGATCTAGGACCAGTTAAAATTCCAATAATAATAATAATAATAATAATAATAATAATATTATTATTATTATTATTATTATTATTATTATTATTGGAACAGAGCAATTATCTATAACATGTCATACAAAGAAAGGCTATCCTAACGTGGAAATTATAAAGTGTGTCCTTGACGTATCATGGGAATCTTATGTTATATAAATCTAACCACAGTCTATATAATATAAATGCTGTCATTATATATATAATGATTTATTTTAGGTGGTATATATATATATATATATATATATATATACCTCTCCTTGCTTGCCATATATATATATATATATATATATATATATATATACCACCTAAAAGAAATCTTACCAATATATATATATATATTGGTAAGATTTATTTTAGGTGGTGTCAAGCTTCTTGGTTTTGCAGGAACTCAAGATCTTTTGCATTGTATCATGAATTTGTGAAGTAGTCCATTATTAGAGAAAATGTCCTTCTTTGAAAGATGGATCATTTTTTATTTGGATTTTACTCACTCACCACATTCTTTCAGGGTTAACTTAAATTCTAATAATGATTCAATGTCTGAACGCTTGAAATCCCCGTTGAAACGTGAATTTAAATTATGTATCCATAACAGTTCTCAAAAGTCCTTGGAATCTGTGAACGATTTCTAAAATTCAGAATGGATCCAGTTTAAGCTTACCCTTCTAATGAGTCACAGCTGGTTCTGTGTTTCAGCTTTAATTACGAAGCTCTCCAGAGGTAGAATGCTTTATGGTATCCGTACACTAATTGAGGCAATCGGCATCCTATTGTATTACCTATGTAAATCATGGTTACATTTTCCTTGATATTTCATGGAGGTTTTCCGACTAAAATAGAATTTTATCTAACATCAGTAGAAAGAGGCTTTAAAGCCAAAACAGAATACTAAAAAAAAAATATTTTTAGTGCAGCCTCTTGGCCTTTTCGTAGGATGACATATCAAATAGGTGTGATTCGACCGGTGGTCTATTAATATTACTGAGGAATGGAATTTGTTGAGTAAATCTGAGAATAAAACTGAAACATTTGAAACATACAAGTAAACGTATCACAGAGACCAGCAGCTGTTTTGACCGCGATGCAGATCTAAAAGGATTACATACAATGTCGTTGAGAGACATTGGGCACATGGAGAGACATTTATGCATGTTTACATTTTTTATTCTTGAGACTGTTCAGTTAGAAAATAAAGAAGAAAACAAGACGTTATTGTTTAGAATTTTCTTGTTAAAAATTTCCAATGAATATTAAAAAGCTAGTCCGCATGGTATAAAGAGACTGAAGCTTCCTTTTGTTAAACATTTAATCTTAAGTTATCACCTTTAAGTTCAATGTATCAAAAATTTCTTGTTTGAAATAAAAAAAATGACAATAGCGAGCTTTAAAGTACCGTATATATATGTATTTTCAGTAAGTAGGGTGTGAGGAAAAGAACGATTTACTGATCCAAACTCTTATGCTCCATAAGGAAAAATTCCACTTATCTATGACTGCATTTTAAATTTATTCATATGTCCCATGAAATATTTTTAAAAAATGCATAGCCAGAGAGTAAATCACCACATCTGCAATGCAGACAGACCAAATGACGCAACTCCTCCGCTAGGAATATAGGGGTATTCTGAGGGTTGTACAATATCTTTTATATAACGCCAAATGTCCAATTCATTTCTTTAAAGTATACATTAAAAAACTGAAAAGAATGTGTTAAATAAAAATGGCATATTAATAAACACAAAACCATATAAGTGTTTTGTTGCGAATCGAGGGAAAAAACTCGTCTGATACGGCATAGGAATATACATTTAGGCCTGAGGGTCTCCTCATATCCCTACGTCGTAACATACTCATTCTTTCAGCCCATTCGGAACAAAACACGTATGTAGTTTTGTGTATTTTCCTGACGTGTTTATGAGGGCAAATGCTGTTCTTATCTTTCAATCAGGTGAAGGTAATAACGTCTTCAGTTATAGGATTATGTCACTGTTACCAATCCTATCCATAGTGTTTGAGAAATAGATTAGCATTTTTCAATTTGTTTTAAAACTCTAACATATGTTAAGAACAGATGATTCTATGTCGAAACGTTCTTCTAATTTACTGATTTGATCTAAAAATAAATGATAGTAAGTCACAAAAAGTTCATGCACTTGATATACATTTTTCTAAAGCATTTGATGATGTGTCTCACTAATTGCTTTTCAATTAACTGCAATTCTATCGTGTGACTGGTAATAGTTTTAACTGGTTTACCTGACATTTATGCAAAAAATATCAAAGACTGGCTGCAAACGGTCACGGTTTAGAATGGGATGAGTTTATTACTGGGGTGTTTCAAGGGTCAATTTTGGAGACCAACGTATATTTATGGTAGATAAATGACCTCCTTTTAGTTTAGAGCGATTGTAATGTATCTTAGTTATTTTGAGGTGTGAAGTTAAAGTGCAAGAGCTGAGTCAAAGATTTGGTTATCTGCTAACAAGTAACGCGGCTTTGATGTCCACGAAAAGACTGCAAAGCAATGCAAATCCTGAGGTGTTGAAGAGCACTTGCAAAACTATATAAACATATCAGTCATGCGTGTTTTGTATCTATATTCGTAAGGCGTAGACTTTAATACTGTTGTGAAATATGTTCTGCTCAGCAATTGGTTTTGACCCAACGAATTGAAACAGTTAAACCAAAGTGTTTGAAATTTGCCTGTTTTTCTTCAGGTTTGACTTTTAACTGGCAGATCTGCAGACCATTTAATTTACCAGAAGGACAGAAATTTTTTAAGTGTATACGCAGTTATTTTGAGTGCCTCTATTAAGCTAGAAACGTGCATTGTTCCGGGGCAAATCTTATACATAACATATATTTATTACATAAAAATTCATTTGAACATCAGAAACAGCCTTTGAAATGTTAATTCATTTTGAAGAAACACATAATAGATATTATGACCAGTAATACTGCAGTGTTTTGAAAACTCTTTGAAAGAAATTCTACATTATTCCTTGATGGACAAATACATGGGTTCTTATGTGATCTTTTTTGTACGTGTATATGGGTTTGTTTTAGATGTAAATATAACATACAATGTGTTGTTATATACTAATTTTATTTTTATCATGTATGTCAATGGGTATTTGTGTCTGCTGAATTGAATAAATAAATAAAAGTTTAAGTTAGTGGCTAATATAAGATAGTCCTGGAACATTTAAACTTATAACAAATGCACTTAATTTTATACAGATAGTACACACAGAAGGATAAATGTAATATACGTTGAAAGGGTACCAATACTGTAAATAGCATAACGGACAAAAAAACACATGGAAAAACACGTTGTTGTTTTAAACCTAACTGAACACTCTAGATGAACTCACAGCTATTTATTTTATGCATGTAAAGAAATTAAGTAAATACAGTTAACTGTTTGGGGATAGGGGGTTGGTTCTTTTGCATATTTGAAGAATTTGGTGATGATTTTCTCTCTTTTAAGGTTGGCCACGTCAGATTTCGACAATATTCCTTTCTTACAAATGTATCTAGCATGCACGGGTATATACTTTGCACATTCATTTTTCACAAGGTTGCACTGCTTTGACAGTATCTGAAATTTTATTTTGATGCAAACAAATTTTAATTGCTGTCAACGTCTCTACTCGCTTATAAGGCGACCCCAACTGCAAACTGCGCAGACCCAGATCTACCGTCGCATAAGCGCCGACAGATTTAGATCTATGCATTTTGTCAGGAGTAATCAGTATCACAAACAGCACAGACTCTGATCTGAAGGCGCACTGTGCAACGGCAAATCAGTATGAGTAACTACGTAATTACAAAATGGCAGGTGATTTGTGACTTGGAATTTTTATTACAACGTGTAGTTTCTGCTGTGCTTGTTTGAAGTCATATAGCTAAAATATAAGGTGTCATTACCAAAGTTATGGTGTATGGGGTAGTACCTCTGGCGGGGTAGCAGTCGTACTCCCATGGGGTAGCTAGTCCACCTTTGGTCCCCACCTGTCACTCAACTCTCACCTGTGGCTCCCAGTAGCTGTAGCATGCGCAGCGGCCACACCACGGGCAACGGCTTCGACTGGCCGGCTAAACCAGGTTGAGGGTAGCCGTCGGGTCTTAAACCCTCGGTGATCTAGGTTTGTCTACCTAAGCATGTGAAGACTGGACCCGGCGGACTCCGAGGAGGAACCACCAGCTGGTCAACGGGCAGAAAGGCGGTTACAGCAAGCGACGTGGAACGCGACTAGGGCACAGTGAGACACCATTAGACACTGCTGTCCATCCACTGCATCCCCCCTATCTTCAGCCGTCTCGACTCTGTCTTGCCACTGGACCCAGATATGCGGAGACGAGAGAGTGAGGTCGACGAATGCGCAACTCCTCCTCACCGAAATCCAATTCTCACGCGCAAGTCATGACTTCACCAGATCATTATCCCATTCCATCATCCTGCAAGTCCTGCGGCGACGGGGAAGTGGCGAAGCGGCAGGTGTGGATTCACTGGCAGCCGTAGTAACAACCCTGCATGCAGGCGGCTCAGGCTATAGGGTCGTCTTCCTGTGACCGAAGTAGCATGGGAGTTCGGCAGCCACCTGAGCGTCCGAGCAGCCCTCTTCAGGACTACACTGCTCGCCTCCACAGCAAGAGGAAGGGACTAGAAAAGGTGTCCTAAACATTGTCTACTTCATCTTACCCTGGCCAGCTTACCGCGGCCGGCGGGGATGCCACTCCAGCGGTAAGAAAACAAAGAAACAGATCAAGGTGACAACTCTCACCTTAGGCGCATGGAACGTGCGCACACTCATGGATCGTGCCGGGACTGAAAGGCCTGAAAGACGGACTGCTTTGATTGCCAGAGAGCTGAACAGGTACAAAGTCCAGATCGCAGCACTCAGCGAGACCCGATTTGCCGACGAAGGTCAACTGCCAGAGGTAAATGCAGGCTACACCTTCTTTTGGATTGGACGCAGCGTGGAAGAACGTCGCGAGGCTGGAGTTGGGTTTGCCATCAAGTCCAACCTGGTCAACAAGGCAGTCGGCCCACCTAAAGTCATCAACGATCGTCTGATGACCGTTCGACTGCCGCTCCCAAGAAAGCGATATGCCACACTAGTCAGCGCCTACGCCCCAACACTGACAAACCCTGATGAGATCAAGGACAAGTTCTACGATGAACTGAGATCCACTATTGCTGCCGTGCCCAGAACAGATAAACTCATCATCCTTGGTAACTTTAACGCCCGGGTTGACGCAGATCACACCTCATGGGAAGGAGTGCTGGGAAAAAATGGGATTGGCAGCTGTAACAGCAATGGCCTCCTACTGCTGGAAACTTGTGCAGCGCACGAACTGCTCATCACTAACTTTGTCTTCCGCCTACCACTTCGCAACAAGACGTCATGGATGCACCCACGCTCCAAGCACTGGCATCTGCTCGACTACGTCATAGTGCGACAGAAAGACAGGCAGGACGTCAGAGTGACGAAGGCTATGTGTGGAGCCGAGTGCTGGACTGACCATAGGCTGATCATCTCCAAACTTAACATCAGGATACAGCCTCCCAGACGTCCTCAAGGAAGCAAGACGCTGAAGCGACTGAACGTCTCCAAGCTGAAAAACGATTCAGTGAAGCAGTCCCTTACAGACGAACTAGACAACAAGCTGGAAGCCATCACTCTAGGCTCTCATGATGTAGAGTCTGATTGGGCGTCCCTTCGGGATGTTGTCTACTCCACCACCGCCGATGTGGTAGGCCCTACCACGCGCAAGAACCAGGACTGGTTCGATGATAACGATGATCGCATTCAAGAACTGCTCGACGAAAAACACCGCACACACACAGCGCTGCTAAATGACCCGAACTCCACATCTAAGAAAGCTGCATTCGCCAATATCAGAAGAACAGTGCAGAGAGAGCTCCGACAGATGCAGGACACATGGCTGAGCAAGAAGGCGGACGAGATCCAGTCGTATGCAGACCGCAATGACATGAAGAGGTTCTACGAGGCGCTCAAGACAATCTACGGTCCCACTAAATCAGGATCTTCCCCCCTCCTCAGTGCAGATGGGAACACGCTGATCACTGATAAGGAAGAGATTCTCAAGCGCTGGGCAGAACACTTTGACAGTGTCCTCAACCGTCCTTCCTCCATCAACGCTGAAGCCATCGCTCGCCTGCCCCAGGTCCTAACCAACGCTTCCCTCTCGGATTCGCAAAGTTTCACAGAAGGCAATTAAAAGTCTATCCAGTGGCAAAGCCCCGGGTTCCGACTCCATCCCAGCGGAAGTCTACGCAGCTGGTAGTCCCCGACTGACGCAGAACCTTACTGACCTCTTCCAGTCTGTGTGGAACCAGGAGAAGATTCCACAGGAGTTCAAAGACGCCTTTATTGTCCACCTCTACTGGTACTCAGTCTGACATGCAAGAAAGTATGGATCGGTTCTCCAAAGCCTGCACAGACTTCGGACTCACAATAAGTACGAAGAAGACCGAAATCATGTACCAGCCTGCACCCTCAGTCCCCTACACCGAACCCAGCATTACCGTCGATGGACAGAAGCTCGCTTTTGCTGACAAGTTCATCTACCTTGGCAGCACCTTGTCGCGCACAGTCTCCATCGATGAAGAGGTCACTCTCAAGATTGCTCGTGCAAGTGCAGCCTCCGGCAGACTTCACAATACTGTGTGGAACAGAAGAGGAATCAGCCTGCCAACCAAGCTCAAGGTGTACCGCGCAGTAGTACTGCCCTCCCTCTTGTACGCCTGTGAGACATGGACGGTGTACAGTCGCCATGCAAAACAGCTGAACTCCTTCCACATGCGCTGCCTCAGAAAACTGCTCCACATCAAATGGCAGGACAAGACTCCTGACACAGAAGTCCTCCAGAGAGCAGAGATGAGAAGCGTCTATGCCATGCTCAGAAGGTCACAACTCCGCTGGGCTGGTCATGTCTGCCGTATGCCTGATGAGCGCCTCCCAAAGAGACTGTTCTATGGGGAACTCGCTGAAGGCAAGCGTTCCCGAGGAGGCCAAAAGAAACGGCTCAAGGACACGCTCAAAGCCTCCATGAAGTCCTGTGGCATTGACCCAGACAGCTGGGAGCAGCTTGCCGAAGACCGCGCTGCTTGGCGTCACCAAATCAACTCATGCGCAGCTGCATTTCAAGAGCACCGGATCAACGAGGCCAAGCAGAAACGCCAGCAGAGGAAGAACAGAGCCAGCGCCGACCTTCTGTCCATCCAGCCCCCGGCAATTCCCTGTCCTCATTGCCCTAGACTCTTCAGAGCGCAGATTGGCCTCACCAGCCATCTGCGCACTCACAGACCAGCCCAGATCTGAAGTCATGGTCGTCTTCGAGTCCGAAGGACGAACATCATCATCATATGTGGCGCAGACATCGTTTTCACCCCTATTTTCGTCGGTAATAATATTATTCTTAAACAGTGCTGTTATATATTATGTTAATATAAACTTTATCGGTTATCCGAGATGCCCTTCTTAATTTGTTTTATTTATTTTTTTTAAGAAAGAAAAATACAGTGAGGTGATCGATTGTAAATTGTTACCTTTTGTATTATTGTATGAAGGTGATCTAGATTGGATCAACACATGTATTATTCCTTCCATTTGTACAGATGGATAAACATATCTTGCACAGTTTCGTGGATGTAATAAACAGTTTCTTTTTATTTGTGTACATAAATTTCTTGTAGAAAACATGAATTGTTTTATTAAAAACTGAAACAAAACAGTCTCTATTCATAAGTGATTTTCCTTCACTGTTTCAAATATACTTTGATACATATTGCTCTCTCCCTTTTTAACTTAAATATCATGATATGCGTTCTTTTGTCCCTTATTCATCTATACTTCTCACTTGCAGGCACATTGAAATTAACTGTCCACTTGTTCGATTTATCGAACTTTTTCTTTTTTGTTATTATTTATTATTTGTTTTTTGTTGGATTTTTTGCAACCAGGTACTTTGAAGTGACCCTTACCGGACTTGCGACCTAATGGGTGCAGGTTCGAATCCTACCATCGGATCAGCCTGGGTCAGTTACCGTGGCGTGTCCTTGGGCAAGGCATTTTATTCCAGTTGCCTTGGGAAAGAGATTCTACTCCAGTTGCCATGGTACTAAATAACCGACTTGTGTTGCTGTGCCGTAAAACAACAAATTAACAACATCATTCGGCCTAGATCAAAACTTGGTTTTTATTGATCATGTAGTCATCAGTGTTAAGACCTTGTTTTGTAGTATTGGCCATATTAATGCTCTTTATGTGGTCCCCCGGTGACCGAGTGATCACTGCCATCTCATCGCCATCTTCGCTAGCCAAGGTTCGGATGCGTGAACCCTATCTGTTGATTGGGTTAACACATCCGAGCCTTTCCTAGCGAAGATGTTTCATCGCTGTCATCGTGGGCTCGACTGGCCGCTAGAAATATGCTATCCTACGCTGAGCGTTAAACCGCCAAAACAACAACAAATCCTTTAAAATTAGTTAAGTATAGTGACTTTAATTTTCAGTCAAAATCGTTGTGCATATGCCACTTAAGATCGAATCATTCACCGCATCGAAAGAGATCGTACACGTGATGGAATCATTAAGTACTCGCTCTTTTCGTCACCAAAAAAAATATGCCTTTTCCCTTATCTTTAAGCTTTGAACTTAATTCTATTCAAGACTCCTGTCTTGATTATCCAGTATAATACACTAAAAAAATCATAATAATGTAGTTTACACAGAGAATAGCATACGTTGCGGCGCCTACTGCCGAGTAGGGACCTTGGAGCACTGCTTCATTTGCTCCCGCCTTAATCCAACCTTGAATACAGACACTCCGCTCTAAGCTCCTGTAACCATGTATCACACTAGTATTGCAATGTAACTTGAACTTTTCTCTGTAACAATATCTAAAGAAAGAGCGTGACCTCGTATGTTTGAAGTACCTAGACCTCAGCTTACGCACAAACTCAAATTGTAAACCTGTAATGAACGTAACATTTTGAGGTATTTCATTGAAACAAAGCAGGTAGTTGCTTCGCAATTCGTTATCTGAATTTACACATTTAACAATCTAATTTTGTAAATTATTCTGGCAATCAGACACTTTAGATATTGCAAGTGAGGTGTACATTGTTGTTGTGGACTTTATTAAATATAAGGCCCTTAATTCATAATCACCAAATATAAGGCCCTTAATTCGTAATGACCAAACTGCCTGGGCTGTATAAATATTGAACTGAGGCATCGAACTTAAAAGTTAGAGACTTTATATTATAAATAGGGTCTTACAGGATCATTCAATATTATATTTAGTGGATAGAAAACATTATGCCAAGCCTAAACCTGTAATGATTCTTGTTTAATAATGGGTACAAGAATGAAAATAATTATGAAATGCACAATTTGCACCGACTATGATTGCATAAAAGTAATTAAATTTTGCTCAGTGAATTATATGGTTGGGTATAACAAGTGGTATTTCTGGTCAATGGTAGTGGGTTCGTACTCAAACAGTATCTATATCTATACTGGTCATAGACCAAAAGAGCTTGTGGGATGGCATGTCGTCCCTCTGCCTGTTAGCAAAGTTTGTTATAGCAAGTCCTTGATTACTTCACGGTTTGGCATGAAACTTTACAAACTCATTCATCTCATTGTCTTCTGGTCCTGCTTGGACATCCAGTATGGCTGCCATAGCGAATGTCTAGACAATTGTGCTATCGCTACTTCTCGTGAAGAAATGGTCGAATATATACATTCATACATTCATACATATATGCAATAATCCGAAGCCGGCATGAAAAATTTTCGGCCCGCGCAATTATTGACTAAAGACGTAATTCCTCAACCTGGTCCATCAAGACAACGATTTCAATTGTTGGATTTTGGACTTAAACTCCAAGTGAAAATTAGTAATTATTAATTTCAGTGTATTAATTTTTAACCACGTCAGTGCACTGTGTTTTGTTAACGGCTAAGGCGATATTTTTTTCTCCGTGTAGGGAAAAATGGAAAAGAGACTATGTCAAGTTAAACTTATCGTTTTGTCAGAAATACAGTTAAATGAATTTGAGTCATGCATTCCGTTTTTAACTCGATTTTCCCTTTCCTGCATTTTATGTGGGGTTTTTTTTATACAAATTCTAAAATGTTAAAAACGAACTCATGATTTAAGCAGCAAAAATAAAAGAAGGGAATAAGAAAGTAAGCAACATTACAAAACGCGTTTGAAATGTACTCTGCTCAAAGCGTTTAGCAAGATGTAAGTGAATTATGAAACATACTTTGAACCAGGGCTTTGTTTGTTTTCAACTTTAGCCATTCATCTGTACATTGATTTCTCTCAGAAGATAGAACATTTCAAGCTTGATCTTGTAAAACCTCTGCAGTATATTTTCTCTGTACATTCCGTGTTTAGTTAATCACCAAAAGGTCGAGCTTATTATGTTTGTGTGACTCTTACAAATCTTTAAAAGACGAACTAGTATGCAATAAAATTTTAAATTACGATAAAATTTTAACCTCTGCTATAACAAAGTTCAATATCATCAATAAAATGTTGCGTAAAGCAATAAGCTATAATGAAACATGAGGTAATGAATTTAACATGATAAGTGAATCCAACAAATGGTTGGAAACGCGTAACAGCAAGGCTTCTCTTTATATAAATGGCGAAGTCAAGTTACGAAATGACAAGGCTATGTGCTTTACTGTTGAAGGATGGTCTGAGAAAGAAAATACATATAAATATATTGTCAAACAGAGATAGTAAATTATATATACATCCTTTCAAACGTTAGAAGAAATACATTCGATGAGGATCGATCTAGTATCATATCAATACTCGATGGTTTTATAATTTTGAGATACACATGAAAATAGAGGGAATTACTGATAATATGGACAATGAAGAAAGCAAATATACCGAATGTGAGAAACATAACCCCAACGTTTTAAAAACTGAGTAATAACTATACAAGAGAATATAGCTCTAAAGTAAAAGGATGTAATAGTTTGACGTAAAATTCCACATCAAAAATTACAAAGAGGTATTTTTAAACAGATTAAATATTAAAATTAATGACTTGAAAGTTATAGTTTTTGATTGTATGTCTGCTACATATATCTTCTGAATATCTCGAGCAAATTAATTTGCCGATTCACTTTATCCGTAGCAGAAAATATCTTGAAGAGGTTCTCGTGATTTTTTAGTGTAAATTCATTGATAAAAATGAAAATGATAAGAAAGCTGAAACACTAAGTCTATCACTAAACAATACTTAAACTTGAACAACAATCTCATTACAATTTTGGGTTGATCCGGTAGAAATATACGATGTAGCTGATGAAGGTTTTGTATAAAAACGTCTTGACGTCCAGTTGACGTCCAGTTGACGTCCAGATCCGTAAGACGTTGGATGATAATAATGTGACATATAAAAACTCAGCATTTAACAATACATTAACTGCTGTTGATTAGAATATCACGGACAAATCAACTAAATTTCCTGAACAGCACAATCCCTATTTGACCTATCCCAAAAACAAACAAACAAACAAACAAACAAACAAACAAACAGGTGAATGGCAAGAAGGCAATTTGTTTTAGATTTAATTACATAGATATAATCAATTATATTAACTGCGTTACCAGCTTTATTAACTGAGCTGAATGAAACATATAGCCTGTAGAAAACATACTGAAATTATTTGAAACAATTCAACAACAACAAAAAACCCTTCTAAAATGTCAGATTTGGCTAGTAAAGTGGAAGAGGTGAAGACGTCTCTAGAAAATTATAATACATTACAATCACAACTTACGGAGTTGCATAAAGAATTAAACGATAAGAAGCAAGATAATGATAATGATATGAAACAGTGACTTGAAAAATGATGCTATATAGTTGGAAGATAGACTGACACCTGTCAATAGTAATCTTTCCAAATAAGAGAGGAAGAATGATAATGAAGAAATTAACATAAAGACCAAGGACTTATCAATAAGGGTAATGTGAGTGAAGCTTGATCTATGAAAACGGCCTGGCTATGACTTATTTATTCTTGATATAAGTAATAATAAAAAGAAATAAATAGTTTAGGAGAAGAGGACTTACCAACTCTCATAGACAAGCAATCTCTTGCAACATCAAAAATTCTGACAGTAACGTATACAAAGAAAGAACTCGTTATAATTATTGATGCCGTACAAAAAAGGATGGATAAATTAGATAAAAGGGTGAGACGATTAAGAATTTTTTTAATGGTATAGAATAAACAATAACAATAGATACATGCAACATTTTTCAAAAAAGCAAAGGACAGATGAAATGAAAACAATGTAATTTTGACATAGGTAATCATACTTTAACATTAAGTGTAAGAATGTATACACATAAAACAAATGGGAATTTATTAACTAAATTCGACATGGAATATGAATATAAAGAATACTAAATTGATGATATTAATAAAAGGTTCAACTATCATAATACAGTGTTAAATGATGACAATACAATGTTAAATATTTCTAATAAAATGTGAAATGATTATAATGCAATCTTAAATGATTATATAACAAATGTTAAATGATTGGAAAGTAAATGATCATAAAATGTTTAATGATTATAAGAAAATGTTAACTGATTATAAAACAAATGTTAAATGATGAAATACAGTATTAAATGATTATAATAAAATATTGAATTATTATAATATTCCGTTGAATGATTATAAGAAAATGTTAAATGATTGTAAAACAAATGTTAGATGATTATAAAACAAATGTTAAGTGATTATAATAAAATGTTAAATTATTATAATAAAATGTGAAATGATGATAATACAATGTTAAATGATTATAATAAAATTTTGAATGATTATAATACAATGTTAAATGATTATAAGAAAATGTTAAATGATTAAATACAATGTTAAGTGATTATAATACAATGTTGAATGATTATAATACAATGTTAAATGATTATAAGAAAATGTTAAATGATTATAATACAATGTTAAATGATTATAATACAAGGTCAATTGATAATAATACAATGTTAAATTATGATAGTACACCGTCGAATGGCCATAATACAACATTTTATGATAATACAACATTGAATAATTATAATAAAAGGTTAAATGATCATAATACAAGGTTGAATGCTTATAAGACAATGTTGAATCATCATAATACAAGGCTGAATGATATTAAACGGTTGAATAATCGTAGTACAACGTTGAGTGATAATAATAAAAGTTTGAATGGTGATAATACAAAGCTGAACGGTCATAATACAACGTTTAATGGTCATATTACAAAGTTGAATGATATTAAGGTTGAATAATCATAGTACAAAGTTGAGCAATAAAAATTGTTACGTATATTTTGTTTGATTATTTGTTTCTTAGTTTTAATTATTTTATTTCATTACATGTTATTGTAATGTAACATTGTTTACTGGACTTGACCTTGTCCAAAATTGTGTTCATTTCTGCTTGACCTGTTTGACCGTTTTTATTCTTTTTATTTCATTTATGTAGACAACTAGTAATACCTTCATTATTCTCTGTGTGTTTGAGCTTATTAACCGAATTATTATTTAAGTAAACATGTTTATTTCGATCAGGGTTTTGGAGATTCCTAAGGGAATTTTATAGTCTATTGTGTTGTAAGTAGACGAGGCTCATTAGATCATTCTAGAAGGTTATTTTCCATTAGGTAATGGTTGGTTTTAGAAAATGCTAATTTGTGACCTGGGGTCAAGCAGAGAACTATATTATCTTGTGATTGTGAGGATTTTACCAGTCGTTCCTTAACATCTAGCACCTTAAATTGTATTATGTTTTGACCAGTTTGGGCTGAATTTTATTTTCTTCAAATTATTGAATTCAAGTGATTATTTTCTCTGGAATACAAAAGTGCTCTGACAAAATTCTTGGATAAAGACATTCATTGGAATTTATACTGAATTCAAACCTGCAATAATATTTCTATGATTCAACAAGAGACTATCGACACATCAGTACTTCGTAGGCTATAAAAGACACGTCATCGCCTTCAATATTGGTTCTTTTTGGGACTTGAACTGAGTTTCATTCAGGACTTTTATTACTAGGACTTGTGTCTTTAATTCTTGCATTATTTTTGGATTTACTTTGCAATATCGTAAGTTCTTGTTTCTCATTTTTCACTTTGTATTCTAGTGATATAAATTATTTGTTAAATTTTACAAAGGCTGTTGTCTTCACTCTTTTCTGTTACTTATTGTAGGAGCATAGACTCGTAACAAAAATTGGGGGTCTTCCGGGATAGGAATTTTCCAAAAATATTTAAGAAAACCTTGTTTTTGAAATTTAAATTCCCGTGGTTTCAGAATTTTTAAAATCTCTAGTATTATTTCATATTTTAGAAATTTTTAGTGAAATCAGCAAGCTTTTAATGTCATCTAAAGTGGTGATCTTTATTTCAAATCCTACCCAGGAGCACTTAGACTCTTTGAAAAAAGATGAATTGCTTCAGCTTGCCAGAAAATATCATCTTTCTGAGGCAAAAGCTTCTTTAACGAAGCAAGAAATAAAAAATATTTTGGTCCATTGTTTGGTGGAAAAGGATGTTTTGGATAAAAGTGCTTTCGTTTTGATTAGTAAGTCTATATCAAACTCTAACATAAAAGTAAAGGAATTAAAATTAAAATACAAGATGGTTATAGAGTTAAGAAGCTTGAACTGCAGAAAGAGAAAGAGGAGAAACAAATGCAATTAGATAAGGAGGAGAGAGAGAGAGAGAGAGAGAGAGAGAGAGAGAGAGAGAGAGAGAGAGAGAGAGAGAGAGAGAGAGATGCTATTTGGGGAAAGAGGAGACAGAGAAACACATGCAGTTACAGAAAGAAGAGAAACAAATGCAGCTACAGAAAGAAGAGAAACAAATGCAGTTACGGAAAAAATCGAAACAAATGACAAACAAATGCTGTTGGAGAAAGAAGAGAGAGAGAAACAGATGCAAATGCAATTGGAGAAAGAGTAGACAGAGACAGATGCAAATGCAAAAAGAAAAGGAAGAGAGGAAATTTCAATTGAGATGAGAGAACTGGAGGTAGCAAACGAAAACACATCCCTACTTTACACACATATTCAAGTTTTGATGTTACTAAGAATATTAGGTTAGTGTCCTCTTTTTTATAGACAAAGACGTAGACAAATATTTTCCACATTTTGAAAGAAACTGCTGATAATTGGAAATGGCCAAGGGAGCATTGGACTCTATTATTACAGAGTACACTTGTTTGCAAAGCCCGATACATCTATGTTTCCATATCAATACAGCAAGGTGATAACTATGATCTGGTTAAGGAATATATCTTAAAGGGTTATGAGCTAGTCCCTGAGGCTTATCGGCAAAAATTCGGGAACTATCAAAAAGAATCTGGACAAAGTCATGTCGAATTTGCAAGAAAAAAAGAGCAGTTATTTGATAGCTGGTGCTTAGCCAAGAAAGTTGATCAAGATTATGAAAATCTAAGACAACTCGTATTACTTGAATAGTTCAAGAATTGCATCCATAGTGACATTAAGACTTATCTTGCTGAGTATAAGGTCGAAACCTTAGAAAATGATGCTCGTACTGCTGACGAGTATTCCTCAGCTAATAAAGTTTCTTTTGTAAGTAAGTCTTCCACTCAGCAGTCGTCTAGGAAAAAAGTATTTCAGCCTAATACGAGCCCTTCTAAATTTCAATCTGGCACAACTTTTAGAAATCAAGTTTCTGATAAGCTTGATCAGAAATCCTTATCTTTTCCAACGTGTACGTATTGCAACAAGAAAGGACACGTTATTTCTGAATGGTTCAAATTAAAAACTAAGCGTCAGAATCAAGACAACAATATTCTAAATGTTCTTATTCCTAAGAGGTCAAGGTCGCGGTCATGTATTGAAAGCAATACATTTGTTGGGTCTAATAAACACTAGTCTGATTTTATTACGGAGAATTATGAACCATTCATGTTGAAGGGTTCTATATCACTCTTGGGTGATTCGGCCTGTCCTATCCCTATTAAAATGTTAAAGGACACAGGAGCTTTTCAGACTCTTTTATTAACAGGTACTTTGCCTTTTTCTGAGAATTCTTGTTCTAATGAGAGTGTTCTTATTCAGGGAGTCGAGTGCGGCTTTGTTAATGTTCCTCTCCATGTGTAAATTTGTCATCAGACTTAGTCTCAAGACCCGTGACAGTCGAAAGAGTGTCTTTTTGACCCATTGAGGGCATTCTTTTATTACTAGGCAATGACCTAGCTGGAGATAAGGTTGTGGTTAGTCCACTTGTAATTGACAAACCTTCTTTGGATCAGAAAGTCGATCCTAATGAAAAAGAACTGTCTGATTTATACCCAGCTTTTGCAGTTACTAGAGCTATGGCAAAGAAAGCTCTTGAGAATGGATGTTGATCAGGAAAGTATTCCTTTAGCTGACACATGTATTGGTCAGGCTTTTGATGGGATCACTTGCACTCCTTGTTTGAATCAATCAAAGGTATTGACCACAATGATCCTATTTTAACTACTCATTCTCTTTATTCTAATTAGGGTGACAAACGACAATCACTTGTTGTCGAAGAGGAAAAAGATCCTGAGATCTCCCGTTTGTTTCAGAGGGCCATTAGTGAAACTGAAGCCACAGAAGTACCTGTTTGTTATTTCATTAAAAAGGGGATTCTTATGAGAAAATGGAGACCTCCCGAGGTACCTGCTTGTGACGAGTGATCGGTAAACTATCAAATTGTAGTTCCAGAATCGTACAGACAAGAAATTCTTAGTCTGGCCCATGAAACTCCTTCGGCTGGTCATTTAGGGATTAAGAAGACTTATCAAAAGGTTTTGAATTACTTTTATTGGCCAAAACTTAAAAGTGATGTTTGTAAATACTGCAGATCTTGTCATACTTGTCAAATGGTAGAAAAATTCAATCAGAAGATACCTAAGGCTCATCTGCAACCTATTCCTGCATTTGACGAACCGTTTAGCAGAATAATGGTAGATTGTGTCGGTCTCTTACCTAAGACCAAGTCAGGTAACCAATGCTTGTTAGCCATAATGTGTGCGTCAACAAGATTCCCATAGGCAATTCCTTTGAGGAATATTAAAACCAAAACCATAGTAAAAGCTTTGATAAAGTTTTCTTTGCTCAGTTTGGCCTTCCCATATCTGTCCAATCTGATCAAGGGTAAAATTTTATGTCTGGAAAAATTTTCCAGCTAATTATCCTTGAATTTGGCATTCAACAATTCAAACAGGAATGCTTGAAAAAAGAATTTCAGTATTTGCTGGAGAATGATTTCATAGAACCGAGGAAAAGCGACTGGAGTTCACCATGTACAGTTGTTCCGAAACCTACAAGAACGAACAAAATCTACCATGACGTTGAATTTGTAAATTCCTTACCTGTGAAATAACACCTGTACAGGATGAACCCTCTCAAACAGGAATGCTTGAAAAAAAGAAATTCAGTATTTGCTGGAGAATGATTTCATAGAACCGAGGAAAAGCGAATGGAGTTCACCATGTATAGTTGTTTCAAAACCAGAGAAGACTTTCGACATGAGCACTGATTATAGAAAGATGAACAGTGTGACTAAAACAGATTCATTTCCATTACCAAGAATCGATGACTACATTAATATAATTGGAAATGCAAAGTATGTCACTTGATAGTTGTTAATAGTTCATAAAATGCTCATGTCATTTATACCATACCAGGAAATATAACTAAGGATAATATGGGAATGACATAAGAAATTTATCCCATAAAATGAACTTTATGGTCAATAGGGGCAAAAATAAAAGCACCTTATACCAATATTAAGTGCTTCCAGAGAAATAAGTATAACCATTAGATATATCACTTATCATATTTTTCCAAATGGCAACATTTTATGCATTTGGGTTCTTCAGCTTGACAGGAATTGTTGTTTAAGCTAAATTTGATAGCACATCATTCAAGTTTTACAAACGTGTGTTTAAACTATAAGCCACCTAGAGAACCCCAAATGGCCATTTCCCAGCAGATTTTATCTTCAGATTACAATTTTGTTTGGAATTAATGGCTGATAATGATGATGACAATGGTTTCAGGTTAAAATACATCAGATTCTTGGTGCTGGAAAAGACTGAATGGAGTAGACCAAGAAATCATTCTCTTCCATTTTATTCTTCTGGCATTATTTATGGCAGAGAACAACTGTGATGCAAGATTCGTGCTGAATAATCATGAATTTAAATTGCTGACACATGCGTGAAAGGCAGTTTCACCCCAAGGTAAGAGTAATATGTGGAAACCGTCGAGACAGCAAAGACTACATCACGAGTAACTAATTCTTGGGTGGAACTGACATTACTCTTATCTTGAGGTGATGCTACCTTCGACACATGCGTCAGCAATTTAAATTTCAGGTCACTATCCAGTTGTGATAGAGATTAATAAAAAAAATGTGGTTTGGATTATTTAATGCTATGCTCAAAAGGAGAGGGATTATACTTGTGTGGAATATGATGGTCTGTGATTTTAAAACAGATTCTCCAGCACAAATTGTGCCAAGTAGTATCTGGAAAACAAAAGGTGGAGAACAACATTTTCGTCTAGTTAATGGAGATATCAGCGAGTCTAATTTCCAACCTGGAAGAATAAAAACAGACAGGTTGCAACTCGCCTGTCAGCAATATATCAACATTGAATGTAGGAAGAGCAGAATACCAAGTCTAATTTAAATACTGACACTTTAAAAGCGCAATTTCTCGAACAATTTAGCCCTGCAGCGTCATGGCCTTTCTAAGGGTTAAGAAAAAATGAATTAATGGAGCTGTCGTTTGTTAAAAAGGAACTGCCAAACTGGAGTTAGGGACAGACCTGGGGGGGGGGAAGAGGAGGAGGGGAGGGGGCACGGCACGGGGCTTAAAATTTGTTTCTTACTTGGATATGTATAGGGTTATAAAACAATACAATGGAGTTTTCTTATTTCGGAGACCTGCTATGGCTTTCAACATCCACAATTGTTGCTTGAAACACTTTAAACAGAAATTACTCTTTTGAATCCTAATAACTGGAATTTAGACCTAAAGAAGTTCAGTTGGGAATCAAGAAAGGGGGAGCATTTTGTTCTAATTCACCTAAAAAAGACAGACCATTTTATTAGGTGTCGATGGGGGCATCTGTGGATTAAACAAATATTCTTGTGCTCAGATAGCTTAAAATATTCTTCCTCTGATTTGTAGAAAGTAAATGAAGAAAATTACATCCATTGTATTAGTCGAAAAAATATTATATCGTTAAAGCATTTTGTAAAATTCTGACTTGACCTCCTATTGTGTTATTGGTAGGATATGGTACAAAAGTGCAAGGCAATGACACCCCATAATGCAACACTTTATGAGGATACTTCCCAAGGAGAAAAGTCATAATGTAGTTCATCAACTAACAGAATGTAATATCAAATTGTGGCAGTAGCAGTAGTGGCTGTTGAATCAGTCAGTTTATAATTTATCTCCAAATAGTCATGGTGAAATGCTCTTAAGCCTAAGATAAATCCATGTTCTGCCAGTCTGCACTAGAATGTTTGAATGCTTCTTTGGCTGATTTTGCATGAAATTGAATCTGTTTGGGAGTTTCGTAATTTTATCAAATATCTAAAAGTGTTTTTCTCTTGTTCAAAATGTCATTATAGAACTCTGGAATTTATCATGTGATGATAATTGTGATGAACTATATGGTTGGGGTGGAGTGCTCCCAATATTTGATTTAAACTGTCATAGAAGTCCCACTAAGGCTCAATTTTGTTGGAAGTTAAATTTAATGAAAGAAAGATGTAAAGCTCCGAGCCCCCAGTCAGCAAATCCGACGGTTAGATGGTTAAATATACAAAAATAAAAGGTTGAAATTCAATGAATAACAATTCAGTAATCAAATGACTCAAATTTCCAATTACACTCCTTCCGCTCCACCCTTTAATAAGCCTATTGCATCACTTGATTAGCAGTGAGAGATTGATTTTCACCAGTCCTTGTATTTCTACTCATATGTTGTATCCTTTCTCTCTCTTATTTCTCCCAATTCCTTCTCCTCTTCCTCCCCGACTTTTCTCCAAATTCCTTCCCCTCCTCCTCCTTGACTTTCTCTAGGCTCCTTCTCCTCCTCCTCCTCCACTTTCTTCCCACGACTACACTTCTGTCGACTTCGACTGTCTCGGCTACAGTCTCAATTCTGTCTCCAACTCTTGAAGACTTGGGACCCAATGGAACTGGAAGTTCTCTGTGCCCTAAAATGCTTCCTGTGAAAACAAAAGGACGGTACGATCTTTTTCTTTAGCCATTTCATCTCACACTACACACAGCCAATCATCAGATAAAGGCTATTAAATTACTTCGGTCACGCATTCATTCACAATACCCATACGTTCTTGTACGGTAAAACAAACGTCATAATACAGCACGGTATCAATTACTTCTTATACATACATCAATAAATTCCGTCACATAAGTACATATTCCTAATCCCGTTACACTAAACAATATCACAATAATCAGACGCATTTCTTTACCTTACAGCTCATACAAAGTACGAAAATATTCAAATATCCATGCTCTGATATATGCATACGTCCATAGTAACTAGTCTTACATACTTCAACAGTTCAAGCATGTGTAAATTCTGACATAATGCATTAATAAATGTACCGGTATCCTACGAAGTAACATAATAGCGAATTAAAAAATTAATTCTGACCACAAACTAACACTCTACATAATTTCGCCTCGCATCTAATAATTCTCTACGTAAGGCTCAAGACCAGTTCTCAAATACGCATGTAAATGAAACACTACAAAGGTAATTCTACATAGTAAAAGATCCTGGTAATTAAGTGTACATACTAGAAATAATTACAATAATGATGCCGTAATATTCTGCAGAAATTGAGCAAATAACTTACTGACCCTTTCGAAGCTTTGTCTTTCCTTAGAATCTACCTCAAGTTCTGACGCCAGATTACGAGTGGCTTCTTTCTCAGAGTAAACCCTATTGATCTGCAATCCTTCCAGGCGAATACTAAATTACTCTTACGATTTCGGAAGGTGTCATTCGGGTCTGAATTGTAATTACGCCCTCAATCTCAATTTTGATTGGATATCGCTGTGGACCGACCGAATTAAACTTAGCGGACAATATCCCTCTCGCTGTCTGTCAACGTTGGGACGGATAAGAACACGCCTCGTTCACTCAGAGGACTTTCCTTTTGATCCCTGAACTAACCTTTAACATATGGGTGTGATAACAGCAAGCCTTTGTTAAGTGACACAACTGGTCACCTTTTCGGTGTCTGGCTGGTCATGGTAACCTTGGGTAAGAGTTAAATACTAACCCCGCGGTAATCTTTAGAGATCAAACACAAGGTCGCGGTAATATTACCAAAACGGTAGATTATAGCTTATAAAACGACTTTAGCTGTGTGCTTAGTAAGCGTGATACCAATGTGGACTGCATTTTTGGTGCATTTGTGCAAGATTGATGCATCATTTTAGGAATTTTATACTTTACATTAAATATCCCTGTCGTCTGTTCCTTTCCTAAAAATGCCTTTATTCATATGGATCTTGTGGAAGGGACTGGAATCAACTTTCTTGTGCTATTCAGTATTCACATGTATATTTCTGCCAATCTCTCAGAAGTTACAATGGTTAATGTGGAAATTAATATAATTTGTATGAAAAGTTGGTTGTTTCATTCTGTCCATAAAATGCTGATACTGAGTGGAGTATTAGTATTTTCCAGAAGAGAACAGAACCAGCTTAAAGGTCTACTAGTGCATTCACACGATTTTCGTTTACATTATAAATTTAACCGTCGCGAAGCGATTTGTATAGGTATTATGTCATATACCTCATCATTAATGAAAATAATGACTACAGAACATCGATTTTTTTTCGTTGGAGGCAAAACGCTCCCAGCTGATTTCGCGCTCGGTAATTTCCGTAAGGCAAAGCGGAAGTGACGCAGTGTAGGGAACACAGCTTTCCAATTTTAATTGTAGTTACGTTCAACAAGTGGAGCCGTGTGTGAAACAAAATGGTGAAAAGGTGTATTGCTGGTTGATGTAGCAATACAACACGAGAAGGAGTGAGTTTCACTCATTTCCTACTAATCCTGTTTCAATGAAACAATGGATTAAGCAGATACGAACGACAAGAAAAGACTGGACTGAGCCGACTAGTGACAGGCGAGATAGTCAAGTTGTCTGTAGTGACCACGTCAGAGAAGACGATTTCGATCCCGTCTATAAAATGAAAGAGTCATTTGGGATTAAGACCATTAGACGACTCCTGCCAAATGCAGTTCCAGGTGTGTTTGCTCACCAGATAATCCAGAGTACATGCACACCAGATCAACAAAAATCAAGGGTTACGGCAGGCCTAACAACACGTAGCCCGAGGGGAGCTTTTCAAAAGCAAGAGCGAGCAAGGGTAAAATGTTTATTGATTTTAGCATGCTATAGTATTTGTTGTCAACCCTACACTCTTGCCACAAATATACCTAGCTTACGAGCGATTAATGGGAGAGGGTGGTTTTAGTGGAAGGGTGTTTGCAAATGGTAAGAGGTCCACCCTTACCCCAACAAATATGAAACCTGCTTTATCATGATCTGTGTGTGTGTGTGTGTATGTGTGTGCAATGGTGCAAAGCCTGAATCAAAGATATATATATATATATATATATATATATATATATATATATATATATATATATATATATTTTGTCACTCACCCCCTCCACATTGTTTTGACCTCACCTTAGAAAAAATTCTAGTGGATGCTGTAGCTTGTTTCCTGTCTGTTGCTGTTTTCAACAATAATAATAATGATATATCACAAGTTTTTTTCTCATGCTTAAATGGTATGAATAGTTGGTGTATTGATTGTGTTTAATTGTAAAGACTAATTAGTTCTGCAGCTCTGGGAGTAAATTACCTTCCTTGCTTAGATATACACTATTGTGTCAGTGGATCCTGGTCTAGGTTGGATTCACACCCACAACCCATTGATTGCACGTGTGAATAGTAATGTTTGTTCGATGTGGAAAGTATATTATTATTATTATTCACACTGTGTACAGAATCATAGAAGGTAATATAAAAAGAATTTAGCCTATAATATTGTTTATGATGTAAACTTCTAATGCTGCTCAAACGATGAAGATGAGCATGACAAATTTGTTATAAATTCGCTAGAGTCGTCACTATCAGCCATTATCATCACATACGCTCAACTTGAGGGACTTCCTGACAGCGCATCACTTCTGGAAATCTGATTTTTCATCGGAAGTGTATAAATATTTCTAGAGCATTTTCCGTAAAACATCGATGCATGCTCAAATAATCTTAATTTTCTCCTCTGCGAGTTAAAACGTACATCTAAAATGCACATTTTGGAGTTATTTAGCGAAAAATGAACATTATGTATATAATGTGTATTAGACACTAGTTGACCTTTAAGTCTGTTCAGATTTCTTTGAATAAATAAAAGTGTAAACATACTGCAAAAGAAGTCTAATCAAACTTCTCTAAATGTACAGATTATAAAGACTTTTTGCTTATTTTTTATTGTCTCAATATATTTTGTAGAAATTAATCAGTTGATTCTTCCGATGGTATCTGATTGTAAATTACGCATGACATCTTGTCTTTCCATGGGTGGTCATCATTCATTGACTATTCCAATGTCAATCAGGAAAACTTCCATTGTTCATGACTGGACCATAATTTGAGCTACATGTATTAAGTACAACACAACAAGTCATTCGCGTGAGAGAAATGTACCTTTCCCATGCTGAAATTGACATCTTCTGATGCTAACATTTTACAACTGTTTACAATGGTAACTGCCCTGATTTCTGCTGAACATCTGCTGAAGCCAACTCTTTATTAGGGAGAGACCATTTATAAGGGGGGGGGATATGCTTTTGAAAACTATTGTCTTATTCTATGTGGTAAAAAAAAAAAAAAAAACTATGCAGTTACTCTCTTTTCTTGAAACTAAGTTATCTTGCGAATGAAATAAAAATACCAAGTCAGAAATAATACAACAGACAGAAATAATAATTTAGTCCCATAAAATTAAATAGCCAGTCCCTTACAATATATTAGTGCATTCAGATATTTAACTACTTGATAGTTGTGTACATGTATATTCAATCTTGTAATTGGGCCATTTACCGCTTAGGACTAAACATGTGGTCTTGTATTTTTAAACAGTAGGATAAATTTACACCATTCAAGAGAAGCTCAAACAGGTGAGATTCTCATCAAGTCAACATGCAAGTTTTCTAATGTACAAAATATACAAAAAAATTAATTTCTATTTTCCATAAACAGGTTCAAAAAAAAGATCACTGATTGCTGAAATGATATTTGATTGTTAATCACTCATGAAGTATTGGTCTTTCCATAAGTGGTTCTCACTGATCAGCTCAGTAATGCCAATAAGCTGCTCCATGGTGGAGATGCCATTGGCATGCTGGCTGAGGCGCAGTGGTGATTTGTAAGTATTTTATTGCTCCATTGTGAAGTGTTATCACAGAGGAGAAGTGGAGAGATTAAGTAACCCTGAGTGATGTGGGGGTCTGAAAATAAGTGTGAGCTATACTGTACTTACAAAGGTCAATCACAGTCTCTAAATAAGCATCCATATATGATAACAAGGCCAAGGAAAGGGAATTGGACATTATATCTAATATGACTAGAATATGACGATTTACCAGACAGTGATAAAGCATTTCAGAACTTTACTTGACAATGTGGATGAATCTTGGACTTTGTAGCAGATAACATTAGGTAGTGACATATACCGGATACTGTGAATTTAAAAAGAAATACTAACTTAACTTCAGGTTTGTATACATTTAATACAATTTACCCATCATTGGGTACCTAGGTAACCAGTCATTAGGTTTGACCAGTATCCATTTGAAGTTTCCTAAAATTCTGACAGCTTTATTCATACTGCAAATTTACTGCACTAATCAATAGCCATATCAATAGCCACACTGCATTAATCAATAGCCATATCAATTGCTTCATTGCGTTAATCAACAGCCATATCAATTGCATCACTGCATTAATCAACAGCCATATGAACTGCTTCACTGCATTAATCAATAGCCATATCAATAGCCACAGTGCATTAATCAATAGCCGTATCAATTGATTCACTGCATTAATCAACAGCCATATCAATTGCTTCCTGCATTAATCCATAGCCATATCAACTGCTTCAGTGCATTAATCAATAGCCATATCAATTGTTCCTCTGCAAAGTGTTTGCCCGTGTAATGAAGTTTAACATACGATTAACAGCTTCAAGTCACTCTTTTCAATATTACATAAAAATAATGTTTTCTATTGCCTGAGATAATGTTTTATTTAATGTAAGCACCATTATCCTTCCATCTAAAAGAATTCAAAATCGTGGCCAAGCCACATTTTATTTTTCACACAGCAAACATACAGAATGAACACTTACAGTATATATCCTGACAAATTAAGCAAAATAAAATTAAAAGCTGAAAGATTTATATTCATACTCACCCACATTAGAGGGGTCATATCCCTGATCCCCATGTGTCGCTGCATGTATCAGTGGATAACCATGGTAACCAGTGACTTGTGTACCATACTGCTGGGATGCAGATCCTGTGACCTCCTCACATGGGCTGGCTACTGCTGCTGGCTGAATCTGGACCTGGTTCTGTACACTGGGCACTTTGTTAGCATACAGAGAGATAGCTGTCATCACAGCACTTGGATGCTGATAGGGGGAGGTATTGGAGTAGACAGGCAAAACACTGTAGTAGGGGCTGATCAGACTGGACCTTATAGGTCCAAAACAATTTGGCACAGCCTGCAACAATGTGCCAGCTGGGTATGCCCCTTTCTGAAATGAAGGCACGCAATACCCTGTAGAAACTTCTGTCCCTGAAACCTCCTGCTGAATGACTGAGGATGAAACTACTGAGGTGGCAGAGATGGAAGTAGTATCTGATGAACATGAGGATCCACTAGGGGAGGTAATCGTGGAAGAGGCGGGAACAACTGGAACAGCAACTGCCGGTTGCCCAATCATCTCACCTTCTGGATACTGCAGTTGTTTCCTCTTAGTAGCTGATTTCTGTGACAGATCCAGTGCAGAACTCAATGCAGATATGGGTGACTTTGACCTACATTCTGATCGATACTGCTCTGTCAGCTTCAAGGAAGCCTCTGTTGGTTTGTGAACAGACAAATCCTGAGGTAGTAAAACTCCCTCCTTCTCTTGCTGATAATTTTCCTCTGCTTTCTTCAATATGGACTTTACAGTCTTTGTATACAGGTCATTCACTGTGCACACAATCTTTGTATTCCTGGCTTTGAATGGAACCAGAGTGTCTCGAAGACCTGAGGAAAGGGACCTTTTTGTGTCCATATGCTTTTGGTCTTCGCCATAATAATTAAAAGAAGGTGTATATTGTGGGTTAGTATTCTCACTGAAAACCTGGATGTTTGGACCAGTATTCACAAGGCTTGTGTCAGACCAAGCCTGCTGAAGACTTGACATGTTTGTATTGGCATATTGGTATCTTTGATTATAGTTAACAAGACTTTGCTTATCATGCACACTGTGTTCTTGGGTAACACTGGTGGGGGTAGAAAACATTTCATTATGACTCACTGCAGAGAAACTACTTGGCACAGACATATTGGCTGTCATATGGTTGTAATATGATGGAGGAAAACCTTCTGAAACTGCTTTGGATGATGTGCAAGCTGTGGGTGGATAATAGTGAGATGAAAAGAATGGATCACTGGAGTAAGCAGGTGGATTTTTATGAAGTACCCCATTTTCTCTGGTGTCTGCTTGGTCTGAGGCAATCATATTGTAATTTAGGCCTTTCCAAGCTGAACATGGTGGTGCAGTGTAGGAATACTGAGAGTATGGAGAAGTAACAGCCGTCCAAGTGGAAACATCTGGGGGCCTGCCATAGCCTTGGTAATACTGACATAGGTAGTTGTATTCTGCATGTTGTGTCAGTGAGGAATATACACCATCTTTGTAATATGAATGCCGACTTTCTGGAACATAAAGATGTTGATTATATGGGTCATCAAACTTTCGTTTCAGTCCTTTTCTGGCTGTATTCATCTCAGCAAAGTTTACATCTCCATAACGTAAATTACTACCATAAGCATTCAGAAAGGGAAATGTGTTAGAGTTGGAGGAGGTACTTTCCTCATTCTGATCAAACTGGAGTGGCATGTGAAGGTTCTCCATATAATTTTGCTGCAGCTCCCCAGGATGCACAACCAATTGTGGTATCCTAGCATTGTTCTGCTTTCTGCACATGTAGTCTGGACTTCCATTGCTTAGACATGCCATCTCAGGAGAAGGTCCCCGATGATCATCATCTGGTGTGAAGCATGATGTTCTTCCTGTGTCTTCTGATTTCTGAATGGAAAGCATTTCCTCTGAGCTAAGAGTATCTTCTTCATCAGTAGTGACCCCTCCATCTTCCGACAAACCACTTGAACTTTCTACTTCACTATCCTCTTTAATTTGGTTCTCAGTTGATGTGGACTGAATAGCCTCCTCACAATGTGCTGATGTTTCTTGCAGCCGAGTACATTCATCATGCTTAACAACTTCAAAATAACCAGGGTAGTTCCTACTTTCTTCCTGGTTCCCATGATCATGCTTCAAGGATTTGTTTCCACCGTCATTATCTACCTGTGAATCAACACTCTTATCACTGATATTATCTCCATGATCTGTGTCCTTATGCTCATCAACCATGCTGTCAATGGGGACCTCATTTGTGTCATCCAGTGTGCTGCTAGTGTTGGTGACATCTGTGAGAGGAAGATATTCCTCGAGGTTAGTACCATTCAGGTCTGGGAGGTCTGAGCTATAGTAGAGCCTCTCATTAAGACCAACATCCATGTCCTCCATTTGACTTCCGTGACTTGGATGGATGGCCTGATCAGTCAGCATTGGCTGTGAGACAAATATCCCTTCTCTTTCTGATACAGGTCTTGCAGACCTGAGCTGTTGTTCAGAATGTCTAGTACATACATGGTCACCAGTACAGCCTGGCTGCAATCTGCAACACTGTGGAGGAGACCTTTGGTCTTCAAGGCATTGTATCCTTCCATCTAGCATGTCAGGTGTTGATGAGCATGGTGTAAGTGAATCTTGCTGTGGGATTTCATCAATGGGATCTTTACATCCTTTACTGGCAAATGCTCTCTCAATTACTGTTAATGACCTACAAACAGACTCAAATGTTTTATCAACAGCACTACTGTCTGTGTCAGCACTATTACAAACACAATTTTGAGCTTCTTCACTTTCCATAGCACAAAGTATTGAGTTCTCATGACTGTCTATCACTAAAAGGGAACTTTCTCCTAGCACTGGAGAAGGCCTTCCACTTGAAGAGCTGACAATGGTGACGCAGTCTTGTTCTCTCTGTTTGTCTTCAACATCCACAAATACTGAAAGTAGGGTACCTGTGTTTGATGCCTGAATAGCTTCAACATTCTGAGTGACAAAGTCATTTCCAAATGGTTGTCGAGTACCATTTTTATTGAAACATCCATCTGCTGTTTCTTCCTCCGTTTTACTCTGCAGTACATAATGATATTCATTATTTTGCATGTAGGACTGTTGATTGTTATCCCCTTTTCGTCCACTTATTTCCATGAGACATCTGATGCTGCATTTTTCTTGAAGTTGGTCACTAGTTTCTGTTAATAAGTGTCCCATTTTCTTAACACTAGTGTTCACTAAATTCTGTTTACTGTTTATATCTGTCTGCTGTCCCATGTTTTCATACACATCATGTTCTGTATTCTCATCCACATGCTTCTCATTGCTATCCTCTATCAGTTGTCTGTTCTTGGCACAAGTTTCATCACTGTCATTTTGAAACTGTCCAATGTTTTCCTCTACTTGTTCTCCACTGTCCTTCACTACACATATAGGCTGCTCATTGTTATCAACTACCTTTTGTACTGAGCCATTCTGATCACCGGACTGTGCCTTGCACACATTACTAGTAGTAGGGGACTGTGATTCCTCCATACTAGTGATTAGTATTAGTTATTCATCTGAGAACTAATTGGTTATTATCAAGAATGCTACTGGGAAATGTTACTTGCTGCATATTTTTAACAACTGATTGAGAAACCTCATTAGAAGTGTAATGTTCTTTATCACTGCAATCCCAGGATACGTACTTTAGATAACACTGTTCCCTGTTCATTAGTTGTTCAATAGGAAATGTATCTGAAAAATATACAAACAAAATAAATACAATGTCATGTAGATAAAGTTAGCCATGATGAAAGCCCCCCCTCCCAAATATGTATGTTTTCTATTGCACTGGCTGTAAATTTAGGATAGGTAGGTAGGTTTTTTTGGGTTATTTTAAACATTATATGTATTATAATATTATAATGATTGGTGTATATACAATCTATTAAGTGCTTCTAAGTACTTGGCTAAACTGGCTCAGTTAGATGTACAAATCAATTTTGGGAATTTCTTTTTTAATGGGTGGGTAGGGTGAAGTGCTAGGGTCAACAATGAGAAACATGGATGGTCGGCAAACTGGAAACAAACTTATTTTTTGTGCCTAATATGACACTGAAAATATTTATATATTAAAATTTTTGTACCATTAAATAGAAAGACTACAGTGCAACAAGACAAGATTGTGTACCTTATACATTAAATTGTTTATACTAGAAAGTCTACAGTGCAACAAGGCAAGATTGTGTACTTTATACATTAAATTGTTTATACTAGAAAGTCTACAGTGCAACAAGGCAAGATTGTGTACTTTATACATTAAATTGTTTATACTAGAAAGTCTACAGTGCAACAAGGCAAGATTGTGTACTTTATACATTAAATTGTTTATACTAGAAAGACTACAGTGCAACAAGGCAAGATTGTGTACTTTATACATTAAATTGTTTATACTAGAAAGACTACAGTGCAACAAGGCCAGATTGTGTACTTTATACATTAAATTGTTTATACTAGAAAGTCTACAGTGCAACAAGACAAGATTGTGTACTTTATGCATTAAATTATTTATACTAGAAAGTCTACAGTGCAACAAGGCAAGATTGTGTACTTTATACATTAAATTGTTTATACTAGAAAGACTACAGTGCAACATTAAATTGTTTATACTAGAAAGACTACAGTGCAACAAGGCAAGATTGTTTACTTTATGCATTAAATTGTTTATACTAGAAAGTCTACAGTGCAACAAGGCAAGATTGTGTACTTTATACATTAAATTGTTTATACTAGAAAGTCTGCAGTGCAACAAGGCAAGATTGTGTACTTTATACATTAAATTGTTTATACTAGAAAGACTACAGTGCAACAAGGCAAGATTGTGTACTTTATACATTAAATTGTCTATGCTATTAAAAATAGTTTGGGAAAGACTATGATACAGCAGGACAAGATTTCACACTTTATATATTTAACTGTTTGTACTGTTAAGTAGTTTCTGAAAGACTTCGGTACAACAGGACAAGATTCTGCAGTTCATATATTAAATTGTTTGCACCATTAAGAAGTTTTGGAAAGACTATTGTACAATAGGACAAAATTTTGTGCATTATGCAAGAACACAACATCCACCAATACACAATTATTATATACTCCAGAGAGTGGAGGACATTTGTCTGGTGGGTTAGCATGCCAGAATTGTGACCCAATGGGTGTGGATCCTGGCTGACATGGTGTGTTGTGGGCAAGGTAACTGACTTCAATTTTGGATCCCGCTATTGAATAAACCAAGAATGGCTGACATGGTGTGTTGTGGGCAATGTAATTTACTTCAATGCCTTGGCATCATATAGTTCATATGCTATGTGCCATAGACCACCAAATAATACAATTAGACATTACTATACAATCCTACAGCATCCAGTATGTGGATAAAATAAATGTTTTGCAGTATGAAACTCAACAGTCATGGCCTTTGACTTAGACCTTTCTATCATGTACTGAAACTCACTTGTGTCAATTTCAATATGCCAAGTTTGAATTAAAGTTCAAATATTTCTGAAGAAAAAAAAAATTATTTTAATTAAGCAACATGATATTGGATATATTCAGATATATTCATAGATTGGTTCTGATAAAAAGCCATTCATACTCATTTGTATCATCATGCACAGAAGTCAATACAGCCAAGGATGCCAGTCAAGATCTTTGACCTTAAAATCATTATCAGTGTGCTACCAACTTATGCACTTGAACGAATCTAAAGCAAAGTCTAACAAAACTTCAACACAAAAAAATTCAAGCCACTGTGTTCACGAGGTCAATGAAAAAAAAGTGCAGGAAATCAACTTTGACTTGATATCAAGGTCAATTACATGTGACATTCAGAACCAATTAAAAATATTGTCAAGAAGTGTTTTAGTGAAGAAAAAAAAACATGTAAATGCCACCATTCATGCACACAATCTGAATATGATTTTCAAGATGGCCACTGTTATACCATGTTGGATGATAGATGAGAACCATTTCCTTTGTAACCAGGTAGATATTCCTATAATACTGTTTCAATAAACCACACGCCGATTATGGCCATTCATCAGAACAAAGTAACCGTATAAAGATTGTCAGGAATGCCATCAAAGCAGTAAATCTGGAGGTTTGCTTAGCATCATTTTAATACAAGATCAACTATACAATGCAAGAAGGAAGTTTTCTTTGTTCTTATATGGCAGTAGGGCAATTTATTTGAAAATACTCTTTTTTGAAAGCTGGTAGGTCACAGTGACATCATTTTCGTTTAGGACCAACTACATATAGTGGGAAGTGTTTCACCTTATGTCGATATGACCATCGATTTAGGTGAAAAAGTGATAAGGAGATTCTCAACTAAGAAGTTTCACACTGAAAATTCCTTGTCTATAGGACTGTCTGTTCAGAAGAAGCTGTAACAAGATTTTAAAAGTTGCTACCACAGCAACCATATTTGCAGGTCTGATTTGCACTATTTCATTTGGAATCAACAATATTAAGAGGGCCCCAGGTGGTCAAGTGGTCGAAGGTACTCACCTTTAGAGTCACTGACATTTCACCTCTAAGTGAATTCCGGGAATTGAGTCTTGGTTTCAGACAGCTTAGGTATGTTAGAAAGCTTGTCAGTACCTTACCATGGGTCTGTGGTTCTTATGGCGTTTTACATGTATCTAGATTCTTCCTCCACCAGATACACTGGCTGCCATGTAAACAGTGTGATCATTAATTTTACAAGTACAATTGTTTTTTGCAAAAATAGGAGGTTTTTATATTCTTTTACTTCAAAAACATTTACTGATTTACTAAATGTAGGTGAGTGTTAGCAGCAAAGTTGCCGGGGTAAATCCCAAGACCCCCGCACCAAATGACACAAATGTGTATAGCCAATTATCTGAAAAAATGGCATTAAACTGACAACAACACATCGTAAGAAGTCTTGAAGTGAAACCCCATGACACTGTGACTATCAATTATGGTGATGTAGAGATAACAAGATTTAAAAGATGACCACCAAAGCAATGAACTGGAGTTCTAGCACCATTTCCATCTACCAACTGGACATTATGAGTCTTGCTGGATGTACAAAGGACAATATTTTCATTTCAGACCAACAAGACATAAAAAAAGACCTTAAGTAAAAGTGCGATGTCAATACAATCAATCATTTAAGAGGTGTAGTGTTTAAAACAATTTCAAGATGAAAACCATGGTGGCTTTAATGGCAGTCAGATCGGCACCATTTTCATTTAGGGCTAATTAGTAGTCATATAGAGTATTTCAGTGAGAACTCCATGTCAATATGATCATTCATTAACTAGATTCTAGATGTCAGATCAGCACCTTTTTCATTTTGGACCAACTATGCATCCTACAAAGCCTTATGGTGAAAATCCCATTTCAATATGACCATCCAATTGTTTTGTTTGTTAGGAGGAATGGCCATTATATTTTCAAGGTGGACACTATGTCAACCATATTGGAGACAAGATTTTCATTATTTTCACTGAAGACCAACTAGACATTATTAACCTTTTTTCATGAAAATCCACATCTATATAACCATTAAACAGTAGTGCTAAAAAAGATTTTTATGAAAGCCACCTTGGCAACCATATTGAATGTCACACCTTCATCCATTTCATTCATGACCAACTACACAGCTTCAAAAGTCTTCTGGAAAGTTTCCATGTCAATATGGCCATCCAATTAGGTGAAGAATTAACAAGATTTTTAAGATGGCCATCATGGTCAGGGTTTATTTTAGATCTGTATATTAAGAGGAAACAGTCCACCGACCCTTAAAAAATGCAGCAATTTGGTCCCTTTTTTAAAAATAAAATGATGGTATAGATTGAAAATATAACAGGCAATTTGCATGCATATGGTTATTTTTCAGTGCATTTTATTTCTGAAATCAGTGGGAATCCCACAATCAGTGCCCTAGAATGTCTGAGCAGCACCATTTTCGTACAGGTCCAACTATACCTTGAACTAAATATGTATGTGTGTGTGCATGTGTGCTCATGTGTGTGTGTGTTTATAAAGTTTTATACAGTTCAGATGGGGAGGTGAGAACAAACTTGTGCTCACAAAGGGATACAACACAAGCTCTTCTGCTCTATGAGAAGCAAAACTAAAAACTCGTGCTAAACTCAATCTAGTACTAAAAATTCAAATTAAAATCCTAATCCTGGAGTTCATTTAAGTCTTTCTATGCCAAGATACTTGATGTTTAAATGCCTTAAAGTTTAACAACTTCCCAAGCTAGTTTTCAATTATACAACTTTTTTCATGGCTGTGGATTCCGGGCTTCTGTGACAAAGCTCTACTTCATGCTGCCTGTGCATCAGGGGTTAACATTATTCTTTGTCTTGATTCTGTTCCAATTCTTCACTCAATTATCTAACCTCACACATCTTGCTCTGTCCTTGCATTAACATAAAGTTTGTAACCAATTCATTTTCACTACACATTACCTTGTGTTCTGTCTCATTACAATTCAATGATGTCAACAGAGAATTATTTCAAAACAATTGTACAAGTCTTACCAGTATGTCATGGCAGTAATAAAAAAACCTAGCTGACAGTGTTAACACTCTCTGATCTTAAAGTAAGTAACAGAACAGAGCAAAAAAACCCAACAAGTTTTGTAAAATTCAATAAATATAGACAAAATGAAAATTTAAAAAGAACTTGCAGTGCTGGGCAATAAATCCTAAATAGTCGTAAAAGTTATATCACTAGTCCAAAAGTATAGAGCATTCTGAATAAATACCAGTAGTAATCCGAATGAATTCCAATCTTGAAAGTACTGATGTACCAATAGCCTGGAAGTGTTTATGTGCCAATAATCTTCATGAATCATAATGATATAATCCAAAATATCTCTAAATGAATTCACAATAATCCTAAAGCAGTGATTTGGTCCAAAATATTATTAAAGACTTTGTAATTCCAGTGATTAATCTAAATAAATAAATCCTCTCAAATTAAAAATAAACACCATTAAAATCTTGATTCCAATTTGGATGTTAAGGTAAGGATAAGTAATTCTAAATATAAAAACCTAAGTCACAATATGAGGACCAGGATGAGGGTCATCTTAATGGAAATCTCCCATCAAACTGTAAACAAAATTTGTTTCTGGAATCTTCTAGGGTCAGAATCATGGCTGTATCTATTTACCATAAATGACATTAGGCATGTATGCCCAAACTCCTAACCTCAATTATGGACAAAGGTCAATCACACAATACAAATTAAATTACATAACATTAGAGCAACAAAAGTCACTGTTACCTACTTCGACCCCCAGTGAGAAATATAAGACGATGACCTGCATTATCAGAGCATTGCTGTAAAACATGCAAGACTGACCAATGTAGCATAAGGTTAAACAGGCATGTCACATACTGAATTGTCTATGCTTCATAAAGATTCACCCAAACTATGAAGATAATCCATCACGCGGTTTAGAAAATACATGTATCAACTGAAAGAAAAAACCCTTTAAAGCAAACTTTCTGACCATGACCTTGACTCCAAGATCAAAGTGTGTCTCAGAATCCAGCGTTTTTGCTTCATAATGATGCATGCCAAGTATCAAGGGTTTGCAGAAACATACACAAATGAAAAAACGAAAACTGAATGCAACTTTTCTATAACTATGATCTTAACCGCAAGGTAATGGTCATATGTAAGCATAGCAAGACTTGTAAATGGACAAAGTCACAGGATAAAACATCATGGACAATAAGTCACAAATACATATGAGACAGAAAGTCACAGGACAAAAAGTCATGGGCAAGAAGACAAAATATACATGGGACAGCAAGTCACGGTGACAAATAGGTGCGGTAAAGAAGTCACAAATACACATGGGACAGCAAGTCACATGACAAATACCTGCAGACAAAGAATCACAAAATCACTGTATTATTCTTAATTATTACTATTAACGAGCACAATGAATTGTTGGCTTCACAGGAAATGGGTAATTTCTTAGCAACTCAAGTCTAAAGGGCAAATTGTTGAACAAGCATATAAAATTTGAGCTCACTGAGATTACTACAAGACAGGAAAGGTAGCTTTGATAAGGATATGCAAGCAAAACTTTGGTTTCAATCTCTAATTACTTTTAAAACAAGAGTTTTAATAAAATGAAACTTTTTGGTTTAAAATACTATCAAATAAATATAAAGCTCCGAGGTATTTTTGTCAAAGAAATCATTCCAAAATGGAACCATAAACGGGTTTCTGAAAGAAAATTCCAGTTACAACAGAATTTCAGCAAGATGCAATAGGAACCCAAGTTGTAAATAGCACTCCACAGCGCCTAGTTCTACAACAGATACGGCTACAGAATTTGTGTACAGATCATGTTGGACAGGAAGACCATTCCCCCGTTTTATTGTGGTGATGCTATGAACATTCCATTGACAAGATGAACAGCAATGCACCAAGAATTATCAGACTAAGATTGCATTAACCATTTAATTAAATCATCCATGAACCTTTTGCATTAGATGTGACAGTTACAATAACGTGCTTATTTTGTAAGTGCTATGTATTCTATATTATTCTGTTACAATTTGCAATAAAATATCTTGAAAATATGAAAAAATTTTGGCAGATACTTTGTTTATTATGTTAATATCTCAATGAAAGAAGGTGCAATTGCGTCGTTCATAATAAAACCTACAACATTACAAAATTCAAAGTGTGACTTATGTCCAGTCACTTCTTGTCCTACTTTTAGCTCATAATAGTGAATATTCAAACTGCGACTTTTTGTCTGACATTGTGTGTGTGACTTTTTGTCTGTGACTTTCTGTATGTGACTTTTTTGTCTGTGACTTTCTGTATGTGACTTTTTGTCTCTGACATTCTGTATGTGACTTTTTGTCTGTGACATTCTGTATGTGACATTGTCTGTGACTTTCTCTATTTGACTTTTTGTGTGATGCTCCTAGCCATATAATGTAACAATCTGTTGCATAATTCAGTCCAATTCCTGTAAGCAGTTCTTGATGCAAAAATGCATACAAAACAACTTGTGTGACTCACCACAAGTTACTATCATAACAGCCACGTAATATCCTAGATTCATCCCCAGCTGCTAAAACCAATGGCCAAATATTAGCTCAACTTTTGATTGGATGATGCAGGACTAATTGTGTAAAATGACAGAGAGAGAGAGAGAATGCCAGTGATCTGACTGGATAATAGTCAAGTGTCTGTGTATGTATGTGTGTGTGTGTGTGGATGTGTGTATGTGTGTATGTATGTGTGTGTGTGACTTGGCTTTTTCAAATATCTTGAACAAATTTTCTGTCATATCGCTATGGTGTCTGCAGTGTGACAGTTTATAGTGATGTCTAGCACTGAGGCATCATGCCGCAGACATGTAGCATGATACCTCACCCAGTCACATTATCCCGACACCAGGCAGACCAGTCCTAGCACTAACCTCTTAATGCTGGCACTCAGCTTCTAGTACCATTTTTATCAGTCTCTGGTCTGACTTAGCTGAGGTTCAAACCTGCAACCTCATGCATCTGAGGCAGATGCTCAAACCACTAGGCCACTGGAGTGGTCAGATAATAGTAAAGAAGAGTTTCAATTCCCTTCTGATAATCAATTCATGATGGGCTAGAGGTGGGTATCTGACCAAAATAATACAGGTGGATGAGCATGTGATAGAATGAAGTCTTAGCTCCATAATTATTCATGACAAGTACATATTCTGCGGTTTTAGGAATTTTATGCAAATGAAAAACTTGGATCAAAAAATTTAAAATATTTATGGTGCTGCTAATGATAGAAAAAGACTGATTTGTGTCACTTATCTACCAATGTAGGCTCATCAAAATGAATACATCCTTCAAATTTTATGACTCAATTTGCAACAGTGATTAAAAAAAGTGAGCACACAAAAGGTACAACTGGAAAACTGAAGATGTCGAAGATAAAATTACCATGGGATATACTCAAATTACGCTCCATTAATTCAGCTATTCTACAGTATATTTCTGTAACAAAAAAAAAGTCAAGTCTACATATTAAAATACCCAGTAAGACAGCATCCACTGGCTTATGTATAATGTAAGGCAACACAAAATTGTTCCCAATTGCACCGTTGTTAAAATTAGGGTGGTTAGGTAGGTAGGTTTTATATATATATATATATATATATATATATATATATATATATATATATATATATATATATATATATACAGAGATATATATATATACATATATATATATATACATATATATATATATATATAAAATCTACTAAGCACTTCAAGTACTGGGCTCAACCAGCTCCGTTAGATGCACAAATCAATTATGGAATTTTTAATTTTTTTAAGGGTCGACAACAAAAACCTGGGATGTTGGCCAACCAGAATCACATTTTGTTTCACCAATACTACTTTGGTACACAATGTATCAAAGACAATCACCTTGTATGTATCTATGTATGTGTTCATGTTCATCTATAAGATTTGAAGGCACTTCAGCACAGTCCTGGCTACATAGTGCCAAGTATCAATATAAAAGTATACAAAACAAGGATAAATGCCCAAAAGGGTAACATCTTTAAAAATACGAAATTAAATTCAGACATAACACTTTTAAAAAAGTCCAACACCTTGTCAGCTGGGACATCACCACAGGATACATTTCAAGCATAAAATCATTTCCTTTGTTGCCTCTTGCAACATGCAGGCAGCTACACTGAGCCTATTCCACATGCCCATACATGGGTACAGAGGGAAATGGAGCCTGAACATGTCATACAAAGGTATACAGGGAAATGGAGCCAGTACATGCCCTTACAAGGGTATACAGGGAAATGGGAGCCAGTACATGTCATACAAGGGTATACAGGGAAATGGGAAACAGTACATGCCCATACAAGGGTATACAGGGAAATGGAACCAGTTGTTGTTGTTGTTGTTGTTGTGGGGCTTAACGCCATTTTTTCAGCACACGATAGGCTATACATGGCAGCCAGTATTAATGGTGGAGGAAGAAACTGGGAAATCCGCGGAAAGAACCGACCCATGAGAAGCTACTGGCAAGCTTTCTCACATATCCACATTCGCCGAATCTTAGACTCGAACCAACGCAGACAGAGGTGAGATGGCAGTGATCCGTAACGGACAGCGCTTTAGACCACTTGGCCACTCGGGGCCCCTAAATGGAACCAGTACATGCCCATACATGGGTATACAGGGAAATGGGAGCCAGTACATGTCATACAAGGGAATACAGGGAAATGGAGCCAGTATATGTCATACAAAGGTATACAGGGAAATGGAGCCAGTACAAGTCATACAAAGGCATACAAGGAAATGGAGCCAGTACCGTGTCCATATAAGGATATACAGGGAAATGGTGCCATTACATGCCTGTACAAGGGTATACAGGGAAATGGAGCCAGTACATGCCCATACAAGGATATACCAGGAAATAGAGCCAGTACACATCGTACAAGGGTATATTGGGAAATGAAGCCAGTACATGTCATACAAAGGTATACAGGGAAATGGAACCAGCATAGTCATAGTGGGCCCATGTAAGGGTATAAAAAGGAAATGGAGTCATACATGTCATCCAAGGGTATACAGGGAAATTGAGCCAGTAGATGTCATACATGGGTGTGTGTGTGTATGATTTGAATTTTTAACGTAGCTTTAACAATTTTTCAGTCATATCGCTACTATGTCTGCAGCGTGGCAGTTTATAGTGATGTCTATCACTGCAGACATGTAGCATGATGTCCAACCCATTCACATTATCCCGACACCAGGCCAACTAGTCCTAACACTAACCTCTTAATACTGAGCACCAAGCGAGGCAGCTGTTAGTACCATTTTTATAAGTCTTTGGTATGACTCGGCCGGGTATCAAACCCACGACCTCCCGCATCCGAGGCGGATGCTCTAACCACTAGGCCACCGGAGCAGTCCATACATAGGTATACAGGAAAGTGGAGCCAATACTATCATAGTGGGCCCTTACAAGGGTATATAGGGAAATGGAGCCAGTACATGTCATACAAAGGTATACAGGGAAATTGAATCAGTACATGACCATACGAGGATATACTGGAAAAGGGAGTCAGTACATGCCCATACAAAGATATACAGGGAAATTATAGAGCCAGTACATGTCATACAAAGGTATACAGGGAAATGGAGCCAGTACAGTCATAGTCATATACAGGGAAATGGAGCCAATACATGTCATACAAAGGTATACAGGGAAATGGAGCCAGTACATACCCATAAAAGGGTATACAGGGAAATGCAGCCAGTACATATCATACATAGGTATAAAGGGAAATGGAGGCAATACAGTCATAGTAGGCCCATACAAGGGCATACAGGGAAAATGAGCCATTATAGCTATAGTGGGCCCATACAAGGGTAAACTGGGAAATGGAGCCAGTACTGTCACAGTGGGCCCATACAAGGGTATACAGGAAAATGAAGCCAGGACATGTCATATATGGGTATACAGGGAAATAGAGCCAGTACATGCCCATACAAGGGTATACAGCGAAATGGAGCCAGTACATGCTCATACTTGGGTATACCAGGAAATAGAGCCAGTACATGTCATACGAGGGTATACTGGGAAATGGAGCCAGTACATATCATACAAAGATATACAGGGAAATGGAGCCAGTATATTCATAGTGGGCCCATATAAGGGTATAAAAGGAAATGGAGTCAGTACATGTCATACATGGGTATAAAGGGAAATTCAGCCAGTACATATCATACATGGGTATACAGGGAAATGGAGCCAGTACTGTCATAATGGGCCCATATAAGGGTATATAGGGAAATGCAGCCAGTACATATCATACAAAGGTATACAGGGAATAGAGCCAGTACATGTCTTACAAAGGTATACAAGAAAATGGAGCCAGTACATGCCCATACATGGGTATACAGGGAAATAGTACATATCATACAAAGGTATGCAAGGAAATGGAGCCAGTACAGTCAAAGAGGGCCCATACAATGGTATACAGGGAAATGGAGCCAGTGCATACCATACATGGTACAACTGGAAATTGAGCCAATACAGTCATAGTGGGTCCATACAAGGGTATACAGAGAAATGTAGCCAGTATATGTCATACAAGGGTATACAAGGAAATGGAGCCAGTACAATCAAAGAGGGCCCATACAATGGTATACAAGGAAATGGAGCCAGTACATGCACATGAAAGGGTATACAGGGAAATGGAGCCAGTACAGTCATAGTGGGCACGTACATGGGTATACAATGAAATGAGCCAGTACAGCCACATTGGGCCTATATGAAGGTTACAATAAGGGATTTGGAGCCAGTACAGTCATATTGGGCCCATACTGAATGTATACAATGAAAGGGAGCCAGTTGTCACATTGGGCCTATAAGAAGGTATACAGGGGAATGTAGCCAGTACAGTCATAGTGGGCCCATACTGAATGTATACAATGAAAGGGAGCCAGTTGTCACATTGGGCCTATAAGAAGGTATACAGGGGAATGTAGCCAGTACAGTCATAGTGGGCCCATACTGAATGTATACAATGAAAGGGAGCCAGTTGTCACATTGGGCCTATAAGAAGGTATACAGGGGAATGGAGCCAGAAGTCGCATTAGATCTATATGAAGATATACAGGGGAAATAAAGCCAGAACAGCCATAGTGGGCCCACACTAGGGTATACAGGGAAAATGAGTCAGTAGTCACATTGGGCCAATATGAACATATACAGGGGAAATAAAGCCAGTACTGTCATAGTGGACCCACATGAGGGTATATAGGGAAATGGAACCAGCAGTCATAGTGGGCCCACACTAGGGTATACAGGGAAAATGAGTCAGTAGTCACACTGGGCCAATATGAAGATATACAGGGGAAATAAAGCCAGAACAGCCATAGTGGGCCCACACTAGGGTATACAGGTAAAATGAGCCAGTAGTCACATTGGGCCAATATGAAGATATACAGGGGAAATAAAGCCAGTGCTGTCATAGTGGACCCACATGAGGGTATATAGGGAAATGGAACCAGCAGTCATAGTGGGCCCAATCAATGGTCCATAGGTAAAATGTAGCTAGTACATCCATAGTGGGTTTAACCTTTCCCCACTCATTCTCAAAAGAAAATTAATACTTTCCACTCAGATACCCCCTTCAAAATATTGCCAACCCATCCATGTACCTGTTCAATTACCCACTGGTGGGGGCGATAGTGACTACTTTGTGGGAATGAGTGGACAAAGAGCGGACTTCATTATACACATGTAAATATACTTCTGAAATTTTAAAGTTCAAATTAAAATCTTTCATAATGCTGAATATTCATATATTCAAATGTATGTGTATGGTTTTTGGAGATTTTCAACCTAACTTTAAAATTTTTTCAGTCATATTGCTACGATGTCTGCCGTGTGGCAGTTTATGGTTTCGTTGTTGTAGGGTTTAACGCCATGTTTCAGCACAAGATAGGCTATACATGGTGGCCAGTATCAGTGGTGGTGGAAGAACCCAGGAAAGCCCTAGAAAGAACCACCGACGCATGAGAAGCTACTGGCAAGCTTTCCCTACCCACATTGGCCAAACCCCAAGACTTGAACCCACACTGAGGTGAGATGGCAGTGATCCGCAATGGTGAGCGCTTTAGACCACTCGGCCACTCAGGGCCCCACAGTTTATAGTGATATCTAGCACCGGGGTATCATGCTGCAGACATGTAGCATGACGTCCCACCCAGTCACATTATCCTGACACCAGACTGACCAGTCCTAAAACTAACCTGTTAATGCTGTGCACCAAGTGAGGCAGCTGCTAGTACCATTTTTATAAGTCTTTGGCATGACTCAGCTGGGTTCAAACCCGTGACCTCCCGCATCTGATGCTGATGCTCTAACCACTAGGCCACCAGAGCAGTCTCATATATTTATATGCATGGCAAAAGAAAAATGAAATTATCATGACATTTCTTTAAAAATTTGAATAATATCTGCATAAACATGCCTAGTCTGTTTAATGAAATAGGCTTAAACACTTAAAACTAGAATTAATTTAACTAATAAAAATGCAATGACAAGATTCAGAACTGTTTCTTGGCTGAATAAATGTTTCTGCTGCATAAATTTAGTAATCAGATATTGACTATCTTGTACCAAGTACCTGACAAGATTATTACAATAATCACCATTGTGATTGTACCCATATTACATGACAATCACAAGATTTCTGGTGAAAACCCAATCCATCATAAAAAAATAATGATAAGATGTTAAAGATGGCCGCTGTGGAGGCCATTTAATATCCAGACAACTAGGCACCATAAAATGTCTTCTATGATTTTCTATTCAGAATCAGAAAGATTGTTCAGGATGGGTGCTGTAGTGGCAATATTGGATGTCAGATTGACACCAGTTTCACTCAGGACCAACTAAAACTCTAAGTTAAAACCTCATGTTCATTGGACCATCCATTCCTGTGGAGTAGTGATAACAATATATTCAGATGTCCACTGATTTCCGAATGGAAGCATTTTCATTAAGACCAACCAGACATCGTATTCTGGTGAAAACCCACAGCAATACCACTTTCCATTTACAAAGAGTAGAGTAAGATTTTCCCCGATAGCTGGTGTTGTGACCATAATGAACATCAGTTGGCACCATGTTCATTTCGGACCAAGTAGTAGATATCATAACCAGAGTATAACCAATGATTGCAAAGCTAACCTCGACATTCGCTTTTCTCCAGTAGCCACTGCAAACATCATCATGCAGAAGATGAAGGCTAAAGTCACCTCTGCCCTTATTATAAAATTTGAAATTTGAACAATTAGCTTAACCAGTACTGTTTTGATATTGTTCACTACCTACCTACCTACCCACCCACCCACCTACTGGACAAGGAATCCAAGACATAAAACAGTAAAAAAGAAAGTTTCAATCATATCAATGTAGTGGTAACAAGTTGCTAACAAATAGATTAGTGTTGATTTTGTATTAATTTTTCAATAGCATTGTTGTTACAATCTCTTCAAAAAACTATTATCACTGTCCACATTGAGGTCAGCTTTTACTGCCACAAGCTTTGAATAACTTGGAGTTACAGCCTGCAGTATATATTTCATGCATCAGTATTACCCTGATTAGCCTCTACAGGTAAGGGCTCCCATGAAAAGCATGCAGCATGCAGTCCACTCACACAATTCCTATACTCATTCACATGTACAATACAGTTAACCTGCTAGTGTAAAATATGAATAAAAATGGAAAGCTAACCAGGAATAAATATATTCATTTCTAGTGGTCAAAATAAGGCCTTCTCAATATGGTAGGATGGATGTATGTGTGTGTGTGTCTGCATATATATATATATATATATATATATATATATATATATATATGAAGCATGAAAATGTTGGTCATTGTGACCATCTTTAGTTTTAATGGTATAATTATCAAGTTTCATGACTGAAATAATAAAAAAACACCAAAGAAATGTATTAACACAAAATGTGAATAAAGTCACATAGTATAAAATATAGGTCACTGAGACCTCTTTTGTGAAAAGGATGTAGAACTTGTCAAGATGCATCCACTTGCCAAGAGTCAAGATTTTAGGTAGAAGAGAAAGAATAGACATTCCCAAAATTTTATGTGCTCATGAACTCAATGCAAAAGGCAAGGCAGTAAAAAACTAAATTTAGGTCATAATAAATTTCTTTCATTACAAAAGTGTGGTAACACAGAAATACGTATCATCAATTATATGATTATCGCAATAACAGTGTCTAAGAAATGAACAACTAAAAATGTCATCCATGTCAGTGAAGACTAAAATATGGTCAATATTGACCTAGTACTGAAATGAAGTAGTAGTGATCATACAGATACATCCTGAAGTTTCATGATTACATATAGGATAGCATGCATAGTGTGTGAAAAACGTGATAAATGCAAAAACTTAATCTGAAACAATTAAATGTTAAATACAGGTCACAGTGACCTTTTTGGTATGTGTGTGCTACCAAGATTAATTCACTCATCTAGTTCAAGAAGAATAAGACTGGTACTTCATGAATAATGAAATGAGAAGCTGAATGTGCCAGTACATTACTGAGGACAATATTTAGAATCCAGAAAAATCTGTGTTTAATTCATCATCTAAGAAATATTTGTGACCAGAAGGTTACATTATATCTCTTTTTATGAATCTCTGACTTAAACTTTCTGCAAGAATTATTTTGTGATGTAAAAATTTGCAGATTTAGTATTATTAATTCTTTTTTAGCAATGTTAACATAAGGATATTCTCAAAGGCTTCAAAATGGAAGATCTCTGTTGTTGTGTTTAATTACATTCAGCCCAATTGCAGGTTTAGTGTAGAAGAAACTTTCAAAATTGTATGAACCCAACTATCAGACTGTTAATTAATACCTTTTGGTAAAATATTCTATCGATGACATGTGCAGTTGGCCTTGATCATGACTCCATTCAGAGAACAGTTTCACACCATTTTTTTGTTCGAAACTCGTACAACAAACTGTTCCTTCTTAGCATTGGATTGAAAAAGCCTACATTCTGTTTGAAATATGATGCTAAATCCTGAAGAAATAAAATGTTGCCTTTAAATTCTCACCCTGGAAGACTATCAATCTATTATGTGTTTGATTCAAGATACCTCACCTGAAGGCAACAGCTCCTCTGGACTTTCAATAAGTGAAATTTACACAACTCCCATAAAACAATCATAGATGTTGATGATGATAATTACACTCTAAAATAGAACACAAACTCCATAACTTTTGTCATATAAAGCTTATATCCTAATGGCAGAACATGCTGATCCCAAGATACATAACAAGCATTATGGTTTGATCTTCAAAATTCTGAATTCACCACAAAATCTGCAGTCCTACAAAGTTTACACTGACTTTTTATAGTTCCACAAACACTTTATTTACTTGGGGGCCTAACTATATATAAAGAATGGACTAAACTAATTTTCATCTCCAAGTGTCAGAAATTTATTCAGAAACAAGTCCTAACACTAACTTCTTAATGCTGAGTGCCTAGCAAGGCAGCTTTTAGTACCATTTTTAAAAACTTTGCTATGATTCAGCTGCAGTTCGAACCTGCAACCTCTTGCCGCCAAGGCAGATGCTCTAACTACAAGGTCACTGGAACTGTACATCAAAGAAGTTAGCTCAGTAAAGAAGGAAATGAAATAGATGAAAGAGAAAAACTTGGGAACAGAAGTAAAGATGCTGGTAGTGAAAATAAGATGAATGAAATTGAGGAAAGCATTGAATTCCAATCAGAAAGATTGGATACACCAGAAAATGAAAATATACAAGAGTTATAAAAATAGAACAGAATGAGAGGGATACAAGAAAAACTGCCTTTTATGGAGCATAATCTATTTTTACCATATTAGTATATAAAATGATGGTAAAATCTATTTTTACCATATTAGTATATAAAATGATGGTAAAATCTATTTTTACCATATTAGTATATAAAATGATGGTAAAACCTATCTTGATATATATGATGGTAAATTCTATACATATTACAGTGTAACCAGTTCTGATAAATGCTGAAGTAAAATAAACACCCATATATGTATATTAATGTGTTGAAATTGGCTTTGAATATTTATTTATATGATGCAGATCAAAGTAAATGACACCATATGGCATTCAACATGCACACAGATTCTCATTTTCACAAATAGCTCTCAACAAAGACATTACAGCATTCTGTCCTATAGTGATAGATGACATCAAAAAGATGTGTGTTATTTGCTGAAAATACAAGTTTACAATATATATTTATCTTCACCCTTTACAGGTTCGAGTTAGATCTGACTAGCTCATTTATGAAAAATAATGATGATGAAGTAACTTGTATATTTGTACACCTTTTAATCTGACAGTACATTACTATTATAACATAATTACATGTATGTTGTTCTTCACATCTGTACAGCTGATCAGCTTTTACATGATTTTAGTTTCTTTCACACACAGAGCATAAAGTTTTTAATATCAGAACAGATAATGAAACAATAATTTAGCTGAAATTTTACTGTCTCAGTATTAGAAAGAGGAAAAATCTGTCTCAAACAGTAATAGATAATCTTTTGCTATGGTCACATGTGTCAGAGAGGAGAAAAATGTCTGGTCAAACACTAGCATGATAACTTAACCGAGAAAGATAACTAAGAAATGAAGAAATATTAAGTTTATAGTTGCAAGAAATACATCATATGATCATAAACTAAAAAAAAACTAGTAGAGGAAATACAATTTCTGTAATCCCAAATTCCACCTTTTTCTTCCTTTGTATCTTCTACAGAACATATATCTGATCATAGATAATTCTTAAACTATTGTATTTTGCAATAATGAATTAGAACAGACACAAGCTATAGATCTGACCACTCTATCATAATATTAAACTTATGCTCAAATGACTTTATTGGAGGTAAGGGTTTGTGGAAACTAAACAGCCTTTTTCAAAACACTAAATATGTAAATGAAATTAAAAAAAAGATTTCATTCAAAGAATAAACTTACAATAAGTTTCATTGGAATATGATGGAAATATTGAAAATATATCAAAGATGGATATAAAGCTATATCAATCTCATTATTTCAAGCTACTATTTTGATGGAAATTCATGGTAATATTATATATGCTTTATATAAAAAGAAATGTAAAATATTACAAGAACAAGAAATATGGTCTTAAGATTAAAGCACTTCTGTTGAAAATACCGATTTAGACCTATCAGAATAAAAAAAGAATGAACTGGAAAAAATAAGACAGTCACTGAATTTACTCTGTTAGGTGTAAAGGTTTCAGTCAACTTGAATAAAATGATACAGATATATTTTAAAAATAAAATACACATGACAAAAAGTTTTTGTGGTATTTGGCAAAACAAACCCCAACAATTGGTACAATAACAGTCCTGAAAACCCTAATGATTCCAAAATTAAACCATGTTATCTCCTCATCAAACCCTTCACAAAATTCTGTAAGTGAATGGAATGAAATTTTTTCCATTTATACGAAGTCAAAAGTAGACTAACTGAAAGGAAGATTACGTTTAGGAGCATCTACAATGGAGAGTTAGCAACGATAGAATAAAAACATTTACATTAGCTCTAAAAATAAATTGGATTGATACAGTTCTTACAAGTAAAAGGAAACTTGTTCACTTTATTTTAATACGAAATATGTGCAATCAAATTAAGAGATGAATATACAGATAAATTATCAAAGAAAATGAAAAATTTGTTTTGGCATGATGTTTTATTGGCATGGAAACTTTTTAATACAAAGAACTATACCTCAGACTGAAGATACTGTGACAATGAACCTGTGAATGAACATACTGATAAGGATAAACAAAGTACCCATCATGTACAAGAACTAGATTGAACATAATATCATTGATATTAGTGATGTGGTCACTTACCTGGGAAGTTTCTTGAACATGAAAGAAGAAAAGTTCAGCAATGAAAATTGTCTTGCTTTCCAAGGTGTCACTCAGACTATAAGATCAGCAATGAAAATTGTCTTGCTTTCCAAGGTGTCACTCAGACTATAAGATCATCATGTATAAAATTAAACTTAAAACAATACAGGCACAAATGTCAGAACATTTATTTCTCTTACCAATGAAGAAGTATTCTTCACAGTGATAAATGTTGTAATGATTTTTACAAATTACTTTCGAAACCAAATGCTTCACCAACTTTTCTCTATTTCTTTATACATGTTCTACCAATAAATAAGAGGAAATGACGCTTCCGTTGGTATAGTTTTACTTTCAATGTGAACAATATGCCTCGACTCAAAAGATGCACTGATGCACATGTTCAGCAGTTCACATACAGTAAAAGGCTGAAATGAACCTGGTTGTTTCACACCTTGGGAGATCAGCTATTGTCATGTATTGAATTTACTAGGTGTGTGACATGTACCATGACCAATTATTAAATTTTTATGCAAGTATGAAAAAATAAAAAGCAATTGAGCAATGGAAATATTCTTCAATGAAAATAATAAAAACAGCCCAAAATACACCTGATGCCAAAAATAAAATCATAAAAAAGGGCACTCTAGCTTCCTCTAGTTTCAACAACCTGTTTTACATAGCTTGCCACTTTTTTCCAGACCCCTGCTCTAATGATTACAGTATGGACAGTAAAAAAATATCAAACTGAACCAAAGACAATGGCCTATTTTAAACTTTAGTTGTAGATGGATCCTGTCACCATATTTCATGATTCCAGTTACATCAGCATTATTCAGGAGATAAAATACTAATATGGTCATGAGCTACATGCAAAAATGTAAGCCAGCACAACATTAAATGTACGTCACAAAGACCTTTTGTTGTATGGGCGTAATACTAACTAGGATGCATTCCATCACCTGCTTTGATGATTCTGGAATAAAAAGTGCCCAAGACTGAAATCAAGCCAGCAAAACATAAAATACAGGTTATACTGACCTACATGCATGAAGATTAAGTAGCATTCATTAAGATGTATCCCTCACCATCTTTTATGAAGCTAGGAATAAAAGCACAATTATAGGGTTCCAAAAGCCACAAGAAATTTACTAGGACATGTAAAACAACACAAAAGTGCCAGGCTTGCCACTGACAAATCTGTTTTAATAATAATAATAATAATAATAGAATATTAATAGCCAACGGACAGTTGAGTCAAAGCCTCATATAGATGCTTCCCGATAAGGTCAGTAGCAGGCGATATTTTGCCCATTTTACCTGGACGATGGGCAACCTGGCAGTTTCTCCTATATGCAATCACCAAAATTTACCATTTTTAACAAGGCAAACTGAAGCAAAGTCAACTTATAAATCATAAATATAGATACTAACAGAAAGCTTAATTTGTGTTCTGTTTATGTACGTAATTTTCGTAAAAGTATATTGAGATTCAATGAATTTATTTCAACTTGCCAACACCATAAAAAGTCAACTGTAAATCTGCCTGCTGACCACAAATATGCCGGCTGATGATGTCACTAAGAAACTATCTATTGTCCAGGATTGAGATGTATATGTACAATAGGTGTATTATCACTAACTGGAGATTAATAAAATACCGCAGGTTCATAAAAAATACAAGCTATTAAAAACTATTTTTAAAATAATTTTAAAACACCATTAAATGAATGCTCCTTTATATATTTCAGACTTGTGTTTTTGGGGTGATTTTGAATAGAACAGTGTAATTTGACTGTATTCAAATAATCTGATTATTTTGAACTTTATACATGAGCAGTGATTCATTTCACTCTATCCTTAAAGGGTAACTCTTATAGTTTTTCAAATAAAGTTTCATGGAGTTTCATGGAGTGTTGAATTAAACCAGGAGAGTTCTGGCCATATTCTCTTTGCATTATTCAGTGTGTTTTTAAAGACCATACTCATCTAGATAATATGATCAATCTATGTACATGTTCTTGAATGAGCAATATGACTAGATAATGATGTACTGAACAACTATCTGACCCTGGTGTCACATCCATAGCCTACTATCTTGGTCAAAAGCCCCTTGATAGTTTATGACAAGAGGCAATCTTGAGTTTGTTGTGTAGGCAAAATTAAAAATATGTGTGTTTCCAGTCAGCCAACCATCCGTTTTTTGTTCCCAATCCTTGCACTTATTCCCCCTGGGGTTTAAAAAACAAAATTGTCAAAAAAGTAAAATTCCCAAAATTAATTTGTCCATCTAACTGAGCCAGTTTAGGCCAGTACTTGAAGTGCCCAGTACATTATATATATGTTAATCATTATAATATATTTCACAATTTCAGTTGACTCGTCGTCACCATACAGTTGCGATACAGAATTTCAGCGGCAACCGTTAGCAGCATTTGAACCTGTCTCTATGGATTTAGTACATACAATCGTGATGAAGAGTGCACCAAAGTCATGTGAACTGGATCTGATTCCGACATCAATGCCGCTAGAGTGCTTGGATCCAATATTGCCTTCACTAACTGATGTTATTAATACCTCTCTCTCATCTGGGGAATTCCCATCATTTTACAAAACTGCCATTGTAAAGCCTCTGCTGAAGAAACCAACACTCGACCATAATGATTCAAAGAACTACCGCCCAGTTTCTAATCTGCCATTCATGTCAAAAATCTTAGAAAAAGTTGTTCTATCCCAACTTGTATCTCATCTGAATTCAAACAGTCTTTTTAGCAATGCACAGTCTGCATATCGCCCTTGCCACAGTACTGAAACTACTGAAAGTAGTCAATGACCTTCTCTCTGCTTTGGATAGCAGAAAGATTACAGTCCTCACTCTCCTTTACTTGTCTGCAGCATTTGACACTATAGACCATGATATATTACTTCACCATCTCCAGCATGTATTTGGCATTCATGATACGGCCTTACTATGGTTCAAGTCCTACTTGGTCAACAGGACACAAATTGTGTCCGCAAATGGAAAACACTCCAGCCCAGTTGAACTATGCTGTGGTGTTCCACAGGGGTCTGTTCTTGGACCTGTTCTCTTCATTCTATACACTCAGCCACTTTCAAGTGTCATAGATCATCATCCAGTGTCTCACCAATTGTATGCTGATGACACCCAAATATACAAATCTAGCCATCCAGCTGAAGTTGAAACTACCATCCAAGGCGTAGAGAGGTGCATTTCCGATGTGAAATCATGGATGACATGTAACAAGCTGCAGATGAATGATGATAAAACTGAAGCCATCCTGATTACAACACAAAGACTTTCTCATTCACATCCTTTACCTCAGACAATAAATATCAGCAACACCAACATTAAATTCACACAGTCAGTACAAAACCTCGGTGTTACTCTTGACAGTACTCTCTCATTGCATCAACATGTCATGAACATATGCAAGGCTGCATATCTTGAGCTGAGATGCATCAGCTCCATTCACAAGTATCTTTGCCACTAAAACACTTGTGTGTTCCTTGGTACTTTCAAGACTGGACTATTGTAACTCAATTCTGTCTGGTTCGTCTCAATATCTACTTCAGAAACTTCAAGAAGTTCAAAACACAGCTGCTCAGATCATCCTTAGAGTACCACGATCAGAGCACGCCTCTCCCCTGCTCTCTACCCTACACTGGCTATCCATACGATCCAGAATTAAACACAAATTTTTTTCTCTGTGCTACGTTTCACTGACGGGCTCCAGTCCAACATACATATCTGACCTCACCCATGTGTACAAACCTGCAAGATGCTTACGCTCCTCTTCTGACACTCGTATTCTCATTATTCCCACTATGAAGATGAAATCATATGGACAACGCTCTTTTGCATACCAGGGCCCAGCAACGTGGAACGAATTGCCCACTGCACTTAGACACAAAGACACAGTGATCTCATTCAAGAGCGCTCTTAAAACTCACCTATTTCAACTGCAAGAACAGACTTAAAGACCTAATAATGTATCCTTGCCTTAAATATTTACAGCATATTTTCTGTTTCTAATTTTGTGGTTTTTGTTTTTATTTTTGTAATCATATCATTATATATGTTTTTTAAGTGTTGTCAAATGTTGTAAAGCACTTAGAACTTCTAAAGACTAGGCGCTATACAAAGTCCTCATTATTATTATTATATAATGTTTAAAAAATTATTTTAAAAAATACCTACATACCTACCCTATTTTAAAAATAATGTAATAGGAAACACATTTTTTGCCTCGTGATTTTAAAGAGATCTGCAAAAGCATATAAAGTGAACTTTGTAAAAGTTAAAAAAAAATTGTTTATGTCTACTTGAAAACTGCCTTGTACAGAGCTTACATAACCAATGTGCTCTTTGATTTCTATATGCATGTAGTCATCTTGTAAATACCTGCACAATGCAGTCTTTTTTGTATGTGATTTACTTACTTAGTAAGTGAATGGGAATGCTAAACACAATTTGTTTTTACAAGAAATGGTGTGATAAATGTTCTAGATAATATGCTCTGAATTTTAAAAAAAATATAGTGATAACCATGCACTATATATTTGCTTAGAATCAACATAATTTTGGAAGTTTTAAATGCTGGGAGTATTTTTATTATTCTTATACAGGTCTGTTTGATTAATTCAGATATTTTAATTATGATTGTTTTACTTCAAATCAAAATCGTTCTAACCAATAATCATTAAAAAACATATCTAAATGATTTTTTAAATATTTTTGTTTAAATATGATGATAAACTGCACAGATTCTGTGCCCTAAATCACTTGTACATAACATTAGAACATCTTACATGTAGCGTGTCTAAATAAATACATGCTGAATCTACTCAATTGTAACTGGAATTGTATATTTCAACATTACATTATCAACACATTCAAACTGTAAGTCTAATCTTGAAATCAACACTGTAGGATCTGCTGAATTAATTTTCAGTTAACTGTGTCTGAAGTTTGAACACTCAGGTTTTTCACTGAAAACACTTTAACAAACCCAGATCTAAATCAGTTTATTAGTCCAAATGTTAAGCTGTTATATCTGTCAACTGTACAAGTCTCTGAAATACGTAGCAAAAATTAGTCATGCATTATTGCAGAACCTATACTTTGCTCCCTTAATTTGACTAACAACAGTGCAACTTTATCTTTGCCCCAGGCAGGAAAAACAGTGCAAAGTTGTGAAGTTCAGAGCAAAGTTTTTCTCCACTTCACATGGTTGCACAAGTGCATAAAAATTTATTAAAATCAAAAGCTGTTGTGGGATGGGATGCTAATTATTGCTTACTGGATGGATGTTGTAAAGAATTTTGAGCCTGCTTACCTACAAAACCTGGATAGAAAAATTATACTTAGCCATGTGATAGATTAATAGACGATCATATTAACCAACTTTTTTAGTGTAGAGGTAAATTACACAGGCCATAAGTAATTGTAAACTTCATTACTGTGCAAGCATTAAAAATCTGAGAAAGAAAACCTAGAATATGTTAGTTAAAATTCCAACCAGTGGAGTACTTCCAAGGAATACTTCTAACCAATGGGTTATTTCCAAGGATTACTACCAACCTTTACATTTTGAGCCTTCTGAAATCAGCTGTTACATAACACCTACTCTCTTTGCATATAAATGAGGTCAATTCCAGCACACAAGGTCATTCCAAGTCCAAATTATGTCATCCTATTATCATTTGCTTCTCTACTGTCATCTGGAAGCATCTGATTCCAAAACACACAAAAATAGCCCTCAGGCTTCCAGGGCAGTTCCATTCACCTATTATGATGTGTGCACAATAACTGTGTTAATTTCTAAAGATTTCTGATGCTGTCCAATCCCATAACACAAACCAGTTATACTGAACACAAAAAACATAAAACAATTATCACAAAAAATAAGCAACCTTTCAAAAACAAATTCATGTTTTCTTAAGAACATTTGGTTTTAGAAGTTTTTTATCTTTAAGCTTCATACATCCCATTTTCTCTCTCCCTCCCTCTCACTTCTCAAGTACCTGATAAAATGATTCAACCCTTAAATAAAATGCATTGTAATTACTGTTGGATTCTGATTACCAAACTTAAAAAGAATATTAGAATATACAGAAGTGATTCATTAATATGTGTGTTGTAGTGGTTGGAATTACTTGTGGTTGTATTTACCCAATTTGGTGGCTGAATTAGCCAGTGTCATTTGATAGGATACAAATAACCTTTCTTCTGTTATTTATAGTTCCATGTACCACTGACATTTAAATTTCATTATGTTCTCTCTCAGCATGGTTACTTTGACCTGCTTTCATAAAGTATGCATTGCTTGCATTATAATTCCGAGTGCTGAGAATACAAACGTTTTACTCAAGTAAAAGGGTCTACGATTACTTTCAAAAATGAAGATGATGATGCCTGATGTGCCAGAGCTTATGCTCTTCTGCATTATCATGCTGGCCGGCTTAAAGGGAATAAGCATTGTTTTGATGAAAACTCGAAACAAGAAATAAAAATTAAACATGCGAAGTCTCCTCTTTTCCTTCAGTTCGATAGAATCATTAAGCACTGCCATCATAAAGTATTATGTAAACTTATTTACTCAACTAGAATAAAACCCCTTCAAATTACGGGAAAATTTGGGTAAAATCAAATAACGTCGGTCTTCGTTTCCAATTCGAGTTAAAATTAAATTAAGAGGAAAAGTTTTGAGCAGAAATTTAAACATTACTTAACTTCTTTAAAAAGTTGTAATAGACTTTGACAGTTTAAGTTTTTAACTCATTCAAAAATGAAATATTCAGACTATCAAATCAGCCATTCCACAATACCAATGTGAGACCACACACTCGACAGTATAAACCCGAATACATCGGTGCAGTCGTTTAACCCGATTGATAAATGGACAGCCTTGGTCAAACATGTCGGATGCTTGCAAATTCTGCATGCTTTTCCTGGATTTCACGCATCGGTAACCATGCTGACAGTGTTAATAAAATGCTTCCTTTTGTTGTATAAATAATTATAAATGTCTCTTAAGAGAAAACAAACGCCATTAAAGCGGTCTTCTGCACAAACGATTTCCAAGTTCCCGCTTTCTGTCATAGCTCTAATATGGCGCACCTGCTCTATTCAATGATTGGTTAAAAAAAACCTGCATCATCTAATTATCAATGCAAATAATGAGCCTAAAAACTTTGTCACGGAATTAATTATTAGCGGTCATTAAACAGAACATCCAAAAGAGTAATAAAAAAGACGAAGTTCAGCTCATGTCCATTGTAGAGTTATTATTATTATTATTATTATTATTATTATTATTATTATTATCAAATTTCCAACAAAAGTCATCCCCTATGATAAATTGACAATGTGGGGGTGGGGTCATCTATATATATACCTTCATTGCCTGTAACGCCTCGTTGTTTCTTATCTAGCGTGAACAAATTAGTGTTAATATTTTGGAAGTTTAGATTATTTGGGGGTCATTTTGTTTTGTATTTCCCATGCTCTTCCTTCTTTGTTTAAGAATGTTCTTCCTTTCATTATTCGTTTTGTTTTTCCATCGTACAATAGGTTACACGGTAAACTTTTCTGAACTAGACACTCTTGGGTTACAAATAGCCGCCGTTTTAGAGAGATGTTATTTGTAAAATGAATTGATCTGTATCAGAAGACAAAATGTGAACCCAAAATTTGTGGCGCCTCTTTATACTCCATTATACTCTGATATACGTCAATTATCTTAAAAATGATTATAATGGTCACACAAAATAATATCGTTGATTTTAGAAGTATTTTTGGAATGCATATTTTATCTTATGAATAAAACAAAAATCCATACTTAATTATTATATTCAAGACAAAATAATGATTACCAATCATAAGTAAAACAAAATTAAAATAATCTAGTACCCAATCAAACGTTGACTTTTTTAACAAAAAGTAACAACATTCGAAAGTGACGACTACCATCGAAATTAGCTAAAGTATTTGATTGAATAAGAAGACTTTTACCAAACATACCGTAAACGGCTTATAGACAATTCGGCCCAAAGACAATTCGGCCCAAGACAATTCGGCCCCAACTTGGGCGAAATTAAGATAATTCATCCCAACTTGAAAGACAATTCGGCCCAACTCAAAAGACAATTCGGCCCAACTTTGCGATACTTTTATCAAGTTCTTTTTCTTCAAACAACAAGTAGATACTATGTAAGATATATATAACTTAAGTAGGATAAAATGTTTTTGAAAATTTTTATAGGTTGTAAAATAGAATAGGTTTTAGGAAAAAAATTGAATAAATTTTAACAAACTAAACTATTTTGATATTCTTTAAAAGAAATAATCACACACACACACACACACACACACACAGACACAGACACACACACACACACACACACACACACATATATATATATATATATATATATATATATATATATATATATATATATATATATATATATATATATATATAAGAGAAAACAAACTGACATATATTGCTCATTCCAATTAAATACTTGTATACATTTATTTTTTTGCTAAAAAAATATATGTATCTGCACAACGATATTATCAGCTTAAGTTTTTCTAAGAGTAGCGACACCGTACATGAGATCTTATAACAAATTTATTTAATTTTAGGCTTCAGATTGTAAAACTGCTTCGTATATGACACGCTTGATTGCACATGGCTTTATAAAATATAAACGATCTATTGTTACAAATTAGCGACAAGAGTAGAGGCGAGGCATACCTCCTGAAAACACTAATCCGACTTTGAGAGTGATACTTCAAAAGGCTTTCTTACCTTTTAATGAATACTTACTTGTTTTGTTAGACGATCTGTTATTTTATTAATCGGCGAATAGAGTAGAAAATTATTAACTCGTTATTTCTTCTATCGAATATTACATGACAAATACAATCAGAACCCTTCTTCAGACAAGATGTAATTCCGCAACGACAAACGCTACTGATTACCAGCTGGAACTCCTGAGCAAGGCTAAAACATGGTACATCGATGGTACCATCAAGATCATGAGGAAACCTATTTATCAGTTGCTAACGGGTTCACAGTTTCTTGAAGTCATGAGAAAATATGAAGCAAGTACCACTAGTGTTCATCGTGATGTCCGGCAAAAACAAGAAAGATTACAGGAAGGTTGTTTATTATTATGCTCACCACTTTTGATAATATTCTCTATAAATAAAAACGCGTGTAACTTTACAATGTCTTCATTCTACAAACTATGAAGAAACAAAAATTCGTTCACATTTTACATGTTCTCTGTTCGCTATATATTTTTTCTCTATATTAAAATCAATTTACATATTTCATTATTAGGTACTCCAGGCTCTACTTCGACTTTTACGCAGAGAACCATCAGTCACGTCATTTGTAGCAGACTTCGAAAGTGGAATATGGAAGGCACTCCGCTTGGTTTTCGATAATCCACATATACGTGGATGTGCCTTCCACTGGGGCCAGGCTGTGTGGCGAAAACTTCAGGAAAAAGGTCTTCAGGTTAATATAGATATTTTTTTTTTTCATATACCAGTCTATTTTTCATATTTAGTCGATTCGTGACACGTTAAGTCTTCATTTATATTTTCATCAGTTCTTCACTGTTTGAACCTAGAGATAAGATGGTTCACGATGTTCATTTGTAAAATTTTCCTTATTATGTTAATGATCTCATTATCTGCATCAATATAAAGGCTAATATGTATATATTGTTTATTTGTAGACGGCATACAACCAGCGGGATGCTGTTTTCAAGTTTTGTAGAAAGGTGTTTGCTTTGCCCTTTCTCCCAGCCGAAGATATCCCCACAGCTTTTGAAAAATTAAAAGGAAAGGTCAGAACCGTCACGTTCGATGAATGGATGACGTATATTAGTGACATGTGAATATCCAGCACAATTTGGCCCATATCCACGTGGAGTGTCTTTAGAAAAACGGTACGAACAAATAATGATGTGGAGGGCTGGCACAGTCGATTGAATCGCAAAACGCGTAAAAGCAACCTTCAGTTTTATCTTATGCTTACTCTACTATACAAAGAAGCCCAAATGATACCATCTCAAGTAAAGATAGTATTGGAAGGAAACCTGACAAGACATCAAACTAAGCAGATCCATACCGTGCATGGAAAACTTTTTAGGATTTGGAGGAAGTACACAAATAAGGATATCAGTGTCAACGGTCTTCTATGAATGTGTGGAAACATCTATACGGACCACGAAGTTGAAAACTCAGCTGCGTTTCAGAATCGTTGATCAAACTATATATTCTCCCTTATATTGGTCAATGATCACATACGTTGATACTTTCATATCAGTTGTGTGTGTGTGTGTGTGTGTGTCTGTGTGTGTGTGTGTGTGTGAGAGAGAGAGAGAGAGAGAGAAAGAGAGAGAGAGAGAGCGAGAGAGAATAATGCTGAGCATTTTGTCAGTGTTTAGTTGCTGCAATATCAAACTCTTACCAGTTAAGTTTATTGTTTGTTTTTATTTTTATATTGTAAGTTATGTTTTATTAAAGTTTGTTTTAGTGTGTGCGTGCGTAAACTGAAAGCTTGTCAGTACCAGTCATCATCATCAATCATAGTTGCTCCATTGTTCCATACAAATTAGAAATGAATAAACTGATTGCTAGTCTTAACTATGGTGCAAATTATTTTTGTTCCCTTGTAAGCTGCTTTTTATTATACATATACACACATGCAAAGACTGTGTACGTCTGAAGGCGTCTGTCCGTGTGTGCGAATCTCTCTCTCTCTCTCTCTCTCTCTCTCTCTCTCTCTCTCTCTC
>JAECUM010000711.1:0-46588 GCA_016617855.1 Megalonaias nervosa
CATCATGCTCATCAGGTTGCCAGAAAACATTTACAGTCTGCAGCAAGACACCAGAAAGATCTGTATGATGCCAAGGTGTCCCAGTATACTTACCAGCCAGGAGATTTAGTGTGGTTAATAGCAGGAAGTAGGAAGATAGATGTGTCCCCAAAGTTGCAGAACATGTATGATGGACCATATGTTGTCAAGCGGACAATAAGTTGTTTAAATTACCTGATCCAGCTGGATCCATATGGAAGAGAAAAACTTGTTCTTCACAATAAACTGAAAAAATATATAGGTGAAAAACCCCCAAGATGGACAATGAAGGCTTCCAAAATGGCGGTCCTGGATTCAAGAACTGGGAAAGAACATTAGTTGTTAAAGACACAGTTCATACGTATTGACAGAGCCGATTGTGAAGTAGTAGTATGATGTCAAGTTCAAAGAGTTAGTGCAAGGACTATAAATTTAAACTAAACAGGGTTGAAAAGCAAGAATAATAATAATAATAACAGTGATTACAATATTAAGGTCAAAAGATTGGCACAGACAGCCTATTAAATTGACAGCATAGCAGATTTTTTTTTTTTTTTAAAAAAAAGGAAAAAAGTCCTCTTGATTTGTATGATGAAATGTGTATCTTGCAGAAATAGCCCCCTTTGTCGACGAATGGTTGCAAGGAGTATAAAGATAAGGGAATACACCCACACAAGAGGACGTGCCTATCAGTGCTTAAGATGTAGAGGGTTTGGGAAAGAAGTGGTCGGAGAAAAGGGACGGATTGTTGCCCATTTCTACAAACACCATGTCTTATTGGATAAAGTTCCATACTATTGCAATTTGTGCAACTTTCGATGCACTCAGCAGAGGGACCTAGAGCGTCATGTCAGACACCATCCAGACCATAAAGTGGCTGTGCAAAAATTAGTGGAAAGGGGGCAAAGTATTGACCAAACATATGAGGAGTCGAGTTTAATAGAAAACACAAAACCCTACCAGTGGACAGAGGAAGATATTTTAATTTTAAACAAAGACGAGTCGGAACTGGTTTGGAGAGAGAGGTCAGGATGTAGAATGAAGATAGAGGGTGGGTCACCAGTGATTATGCAGCCTAACCTGACAGTGACAGGTTCAGTTACCAGTAAAGCTTTGGCAGCTACTTCAGCACCAGCAGTTGTCTGCAAACCTCTAACAACCGTATTGCCAACTGCTATGGCTGCTAATGTTTCCCAAAATCATGGGCTTATACACATGTCGACATCAGCAAACTTAAACACTCAAGCCACAACAACCAGTACCCGTAGTGAAGGACCAACATCTATTATGCATACTTCTGTAGCGTCTGAAGATATTCTAAATAACCTGCTGAACTATGAGGACGACCCCTTTCTATCTGAATTCTCCACCCGGGAGGTGGAAATGCCATCCAATGTACAAGTAACACCAAGCTATATTAGTGAGCCAACACCTACTTGTAATGTCATGCCATCTCCTGTTAGACAGCCTATGACAAAAAGTGACCATGTGAAATCACCCAAGAGCCTGTTAAGTTCTGCCTCATCTACTTGTACCTGTTGTGAAGAACACAAACAGAACAGCCAGAGGTTGGTGGAAAAGTTTACAGTTGCAGTGGATGCCATGAAAAGATCAATAAGTCTAGCTGCCCAGGCAGTCAGAGGGGCTCTGGACGTTTCATTAGATGCCCTGAGCAACGTGACAAAAGCATTACAAGAACAAATGGTGGCTTTTCAACAATATCAGAAAATCACCAACGACTTAATAAAATCCATAAATGTGCGTACCCTCACAGATTCAGCTGGAACTATTGGAAACCAGCCAGTCTTGAAGGAGGATAAGGGAAGGAACGAAGAGAGAACAGATAACAAGGAGAACAAGAAGAGTGATAGAAGGAGAGAGAACAGCAGGGAAAAGAAACATCTTAGACAGGAACGCAGGCATCACCCATATTAGGGTACTGTGATAGTTATTTTAAGTTGTAATCTATGCTGTAATATTTTAATGGCTGCCTTGCAATTAGGACATTTTGTTTGGATGATGGGTGTCCCATTTGGTATTGAAGTTGATTATTCTCACTATGATATTAGTTTTTAAAGGGTCACAACTAAAATAGCAATAGTCCAAAACACATACCCACACAAATTGGGTTCTACAAAAAAAGAGAAAAAAATTTTTTTTACCTTGTTATTGGATGTCCATAGTCTTATGACTTCATTATAACCTTTTCTGGGCTCACCCCACGGATGATGCATTATCTGTTGACACACCCCAAACTTCAAACCACATAAAGTATTTTGGCCTGTACAGACATGCAATAAATGTGCTTCCGGTAAACTATGTAGTTAAATTTATTAGCATTTTTTTTTTTAGGAATTCTTTCTCTGAAAAATTCAAGTACCATTATGCAGTATCATGTAAATTGCAAATGCAGCTTGTACTGTGTGCTCCCAATGGCTAATTTTGTTTTTTTCTAGTCATGCATTGCATTCTATTGGCTTATACCGGTATATTGTTTTGTAAACTATGCTGACATTTGATTTTAAATGTCATGCATCATAAATGATTTGGCCCACTACTCGGAAGTTTGCCAATGATCTGCTCAACATACTCTGAAATATCATACATTGTAAACTTTAATTTTAACAGCAATTCATCAGTGAGAAAATTTATTACCTCATATACATATTCAACTCTTCCAGATTTGCTTACCAGTAGACATCAGGATAGTAAACATGAGTTTTATTTTTGCACACATGCTGTGTAAGGGACAGTTGAGCACTTTAAAATAAGCTATCTCATACAAATGTAAAATGCATTTATTTCTTCTGCAATGTGTATTCTAAAATGGATTCATATGATCACAGTAGGTATGCCAGTTTGTTTCTTTTAACAGTTATATGCCGTTCAGTATCAAACATTGAATAGTTCATTGTAGTATTGTCACATATACTTCAAGTTTTTGAATTTTCTTACTGTGCAATGTATACTTTATAATGGTTAGAATAGGGAAACAAAACTTGTACCTAGAATTGCTCTCAAGCTAAATTAGTGTATCAATGTTCTTAAACATTTCATTGTTAACATTAGTACTTGTGCTTGAAACCTGTATCATTTGTAGGCTTGGAGTTTAAGACATTTATAAATATTAATGATATTAGTGTTGAATTACAATATCTATTGTTCATAGTTAACTTCAGTAATTTAATTCCATGTTCTTGTTTTTCAAGTTGAAGATAGTGAATTTGATGTGTAATTTATAACAATTACATTTCAATTGATCGTACCATTACTACAGTACTTTCCATAAAATTTAAAGCATCAGTTTTGTGTATGTAAGTGCCTTCAGTGTAAACTTTAAGAGTGTTGTGAGGACACTAACACTCTTGGCAGAGGTGTATTGTAATAACCTGATTTAGGGAGTGAGGTATGCATGCATGTATACGGTAAACCCCATACAAACCACCAATTCAGTCTCGATTATTTTTTTTTTTAGCGCATTACCAGTGAATTGTTCAAATGAGTTGACATTAATATTTTCTAGGATCCTCTGTTTTGTCTACTTCGTCAATTAACTGTTAGCTGGTATAGTCTATATGTTTTGAGTTAGTGGAAATAGGTAGTATCAATGCCGACGGCTGGCATCCTTGATAATTTGATTAATGACTATTTCTAGATAACCGTTTAAGACTGTACGGTACATACTCAGTGTGTTTATAGCCCCTGATGTTTCATTTGTATACATCATCGCATTTAAGTTTGGTTTTTCTTTTCTCTTCCTTATTTCTTTGGTGCATACACATGTTGACTGCCCTGTCATGCCGTCTACCTCGGTAATATTGTAACAGTGCATAACGGTTTCCGAACCATTGCTATCAGCAACAGCTTAACACGGTATGTGCCGCGAATTACAAAACTGATCTATTTTTTTTATTCTTTTCTTGGGGTAATACAGTCGCAATGTAACAATGTGTAAAATATCAAATTGGTAATTTCTATGAATGATCATTGTGAAGATTGACTAAATATACACATGCAATACTAGTTCATGCTTGTTTGAATAAAGCCACAAAAATTGTGGGTTTTAGAACTGTGGGTTTTGTGGGCGTTGTGGGTTTTAGAACTGTGGGTTTTGTGGGTGTTGTGGGTTTTGTGGGCATTGTGGGTTTTGTGGGCGCTGTGGGTTTTGTCAGGAGTATATAAGGCTTTGTGGGCTGCTTGTGGGTTTCAGTCAGCTAGCAGCAATCATACTAGGTACATCACAGTTATTGTGAGTTTTATTTTTTTTAATTTTTATTTTGTTTTGTTTAGTTTATTATAGAGTTATGTAACTTTAGGCAATATTTTGGACAGTAATTTTTGTTAAAGTTTATTTAAGCACAAAGCAATATTTATTTAAGGAATTTATTTATTTTTTTTTAATTCCTTTCTCTCTTCCAAATTATATGCATTCTAGTCATTTCTAATTTATTTTTTTTATAAGCAAACTAGATGTTGTTATATCATTTGTTATTTGAACCTCAGTTATATGGTCAAGTGAGTGTTGTCCTCACAGACCAATACTTTTATTTATTTATTTATTTTTATTTATTTGATTAGTTTTATGAAGCTAAAGACATATAGAGAAGTTTCTCTACATTACAAAGATATAATTCCTTTTCTTAAATTATAGGTCCAACAATGTTCTTAGGGAAATAGAATGTCTAAGTCATTGTGAGTGTTTTCCTCACCGACTTGACATTCTAAATTCAATTCAGCAATACTTGAATAATCTAGCAGTCTATAAACATAATTTATTTAAATTTCTATTTTATAATTTACTAGTTGTCTAAGTCATTGTGAGTGTTTTCCTCACCGACTTGACGGCCAATTTACTTTCATCTATATTAATTCACTTCAAATAAGTAATATGCTATAGTTGAAGTGTGAAGTCAAGCAAGTGTTTTCCTTGCAGATTTTACATTTCATATATTACAGTCAAGTCATATTTTCTCATCTGTAGTAAACTTCATTGCAACTAAATCCAAATATGGTAACTCTTATATAATTTTCATTCATCAAAAGAAGTAATAATATAATAACTAATAGTTTAGTGCTAATGTGTACCCTGTGAAATCATATACTGTACCTCAAGACAATGATAGTATTTTGGCTTAGTGCACAAAACAACAAGACTGTCATGGTTATGAACTGACTTTATTCAATGTTTCTTAATAAATGGATCATCATATTATCTTATGGTTGAAAAGAAATCAAGAGTTCGAGTTCACTCCATTCTCCCCTCCTTAGTCAGCTGTTTAGAAGCATACTCATCCCTGGTGCCGTACTCCAGTGTAGTATTCTAAGGACCTAGCTTGGCCGTTACAATATCATAGTCTTTCTGTTGGTGTATATGTTTGTTGTAATTGATTTGTAGGTATACTGTGTTGTCACCAGCATAGAGGCAAGTAGTTAGTATGTAGGTTATCAGCAGTGTCTAATTTGTAAGTCACAGATTTGGATGGACCAAGTACTGTCCACTGGAAAATGCCAGATGATGCAGAAGCAGTTGTTCATGAAGCATAATCCAGTAGGTTCTGTTGCATCGAGCCATTTAGGAAAGAATCAATCCACCTCTGGGTGTCTCCTGGGACTCTTATAATATCAGAACTTGTGTGGCAAAGTCAAGTGTGGGTTTTTGTCAAAGGCTTTGGAGACATCTAATATACACATCAACCTGAGTGCCTTTGTCCAAATTCTGGTGTCATCATCAGTGTTTATGAGGAGACGTGCTATGCAGAACCTATCAGTACATACGTTTTACTCATAACTGACAAGGGCCGATTAATAAAATGACAGTTGCTTACAGCAGCAAAATCAATAGCATGGACTGGTTATCCAGTGTTCACTTCTAAGCAGATTATGATATGATTTGAAAAAACAGTCAGAATATGGAGTATTGCACAGTGGTTTTGACCACTTTGAATGATCATGTTTTCTCAGGATTTATTATTGCCAGATCAGACAACTGTCCTGTGGCAGAGTTTACACAGTTAAAAGCAGAATATGTTGATTGCATGCTGTGTTTTATAGCAGATCCAATGCTCTCGAGATGAGTCATAATTATACTATTGTAACCTTGATTGACATTTGTATTGCTTGATGAGGCAGGAATGCTAACCTCTCCATCAACAAATGTAGTAAATGGAAGAACATGAAAGGAAGCCGACATGTCAAAAGTTGTGAAGTTTGTATAAAACATTTGTTGATAAAAGACTGACATGAAGAACATTCATTTTGAAATAGCTTATTTCTTAATAACTATCTTGAAAAGAAAAACATTTTTGTATAATACACAGACACAGCGCAGCCCATTTCAACTTACATTTAGTTGTTTCTCAGGTGATTCTGGTAACTAAGCTTGAACTGTAGGGTAGTAAATGATGAAACTAACTTAAATAATAAATAACAAAACTTGTTCATGCTATTCGTAATAATTTTTCATTAAACTGATACAATTGTCTTTACTAAAATTTCTAATAATATGCCAGAGATGGTGACCTGGAGTGGTCTCAGAGTTGGAGAAATTCATAGTACTATTAATATGCCTCACACAATGATAGGACTAGTAAGAAATTAGTCAGGAGAAGTCACTTTTCCTAAGTCACTTGTCCAGGACATGTGGGTGAAAAAAATATTTGTGCTGCATGATGTGGTTATCTGCACTCTGAAATTGATTTTAAGTTCAAAGGTTTTAGTGTGTAAGCATTGTAACACAAAGAGTATGAATGGCTTTTTATCAAACCCAATTTCTGGATATATCTGAAGAATAATTTGAATAATGCCTGCTAAATAATTTCTTGGGTTCCCCCAATATAGTCAGTATTGATTGAATACAGACTTGGTATATGGGCATATTCTGACAGTGAGACAAGTTATAGAGCTTCTTTCAAGGTTTCCAATTAGTACTCAGTTAGGACTATTCCAGTTTTTAAAATATTATTCAAATTGTAGCATTAGATTCCTTGCAGTATTATGTAAATATGGGCACAAAAATATCTATTACCTTTTGTTTCATTTATACAGTCCATTTTTTTATTTTACATCTTGACAAATATGCTTGTATTAAATCCAGTATAACCAAAAGCTGGTTGTCCAGATGGGCTTTGAGTCACTTGTTTGCCATACCCTAGTTTCTAGTTTTCACAGGCTAAAGAGCATTGGATTTTTTACCCATTTATCCATGACATCAGGTTCAAGGTCAAAGGCCATTACAAAGGATTGTGTGCTGCACTTGTATGTATATTGTAAACATGTTGACTTGAATATGTAAGAAAATAATTGTTACCAGATTTAGTAAGTTTCTCAAGATTATTACGGATTGTTTTGATACTCAACAACTAAATAGAAAGGACAAGAAAAACTGGTCTTATCATGGATTCCTGTAAAATTTGTTCAGCCAGTAGAGTACCAGTCCCATCAGATGGCTAAATGTGTTAGGAATTAATTGATTATGATGCTTTTATCTGTGTCCATCTGTCTCTCCACCCACCTACTCATCAATCCATCCATCTGTCCATTCATTCATTCATTGAAAGAAGATAGATGGTTTCTGCAATAACTTGAATTGCTAATCATATGCATTTTTATGTTATGATGATGTCCATATCCATTTGTGACCAGTTTCATTCATTCATTCATTCATTCATGCAACCAGCCAGCCAGCCATTCATTCATCTATTCATCGAAAGAAAAATGGTTTCAGCACAATAACTTGAATTCGCAACTATATGCATTTTTATGTTATGATGTCCATCTCCATCTGTCTGTTACCATTTTCCTTTCAGCACTGTAACTTGAGTTGTCCACCATTTACAGGTACCAAACTTTGTGGAAGATTTATACTTGGGGCAGGGAAGAATCTGTTTGATTTTGGTGTAAAAAGATCAAATGCCAAGATCACTGATCGAAAGAAGAAAATGGTTTCCGCACAATAACAACAGTTCTTCACAGTCTGTTTTTACCAATCTTGTGGATGGTTTGCACTTGGGTTGTGGAAGAAGAATATCAGTTTTAAGGTCAAAGGTTAAGATCATTGTGACTGAAAGAACCTTGGACTAAAGTCTGGATGACTTACACTTTGGGATCAAAAGGTGAAAGGTCATGGTCATTGTGACTGAAAGAAGGAAAATGGTTTCTACACAAAAATGTAAGTTTTTTACTATTTGCCTTCACTAAATTTTGTGGATAAATTGCATGTTGGGCTGAGTGGTGGTGGCTTAGTGGTTAGTATGCAGGACTCACAACAAAAAGGATACAGGTTTGAATCCTACCACTGGACCAGCCTAAGTCAGCTACTATGGTGTGTCCTTGGGCAAGGCACTTAACTCCAATTGTCTTGGCACGAAATAAAATAACCTAGTTTTGCTGCTATGCAGTAAAGCACAATACAAAAACATGTTGGGTAAAATTACATCTTTTGATTTCAGGGTCAAAAGATAATATCTCAGAGACATTGTAGCTGAAATTGGTTTGGTTTGGTGCTTTACAATAAGCCCATGCAGAAATTGGAACTATGCTGTGAATAACAGCACTTACTGACTAGCTCTTATGCAGCAGCAGCCTCACCCACTTGACCATGTGCCCATCCACTATAAAAGGATGGAACAAGGTTGTAGGAAGAATTTGATGTGCATGAGACTCACTGACTGAACAAACTGACTTTAACACTTGGCTGTTTTCACAAACCCACTGGATTTTTATTTACAAATGTATGCTATATATGTATACATGAGATCATAATTAAAACACACACACATGCATCCACACACACATACTTGACCACTCTGTGTGTGTGTGTGTGCATGTGTGCGTCATGTGTGTGCCACTTGTAAAGGTCGAGGATTACATGGAACTACTCAGTTGTCTTGCCATCATCATGAATGCAGTTGTTGGGAGTTTTTTTTCACTCTTGGATGGTTGTCAGTAAACTTTTTCAAAATGAACTTTTTTATTTCAGTTTGACAGAAGAAGAGCCCAATTGGACGATTCAGATGAGGACTAATGATGTGTTTTTTTCCACTTGCCTCTTACAGAGGATATCATTTTGGCTGTGATGCATGCTTGCAGAGACCTTAATATCCTAAATGCTTTACTGTATGATAGATCTTGATTTATGAATTTTACACTTATGTCTTTTATTATCAGGTCCAAAGTTCACTTTAATAAAAACTCCAGAAAAATCCCCAAATTCAGTAATAAATTCCTTAAACCTCTTGAACTTGAATCATAGGTTTAGTTTTTCACTTGCACTTGTAAAAAAATTAGGAGTATTACAAATGGTTTAAAGAATAAGCAAATTTAATTTAAAGCTGTACTTGTCTTAGCCAGTTCTCCATATCCTTGGGATCAAGATTAAAGGACACAATTTAGATTTTTTACTGCAGTAATCTAGAAAACGTAACAGCTGTAACATACTATCGGATCTTGATCTGACTTTTAACAAATACCAACATATCATGACCAGTATTTATGTGCTTGTACATCCTAACCATGTTTCAACATGTCTCAGGAGAATTCGGTAAACAGCATTGTGTGACACTGGGAACAAGGTCAATGAACCTGATGGGTTTTCAGACTGTAATTGCTTGTGACCATAATCTAAACAGATAGAAACCGATTTTTGATAAATTTGGTACTTCATAGAAATATCCAAAACAAGTTTGATGTTTGATAAGCATCTGTCTGTGAACCTGGGTCTTGGTTTTCTTTGACTAATGTGTTACTTAAAGCTTTTGAACACAATGAATTGAACAAACACAAATTGATCTTGACAAAATTGAACAAGTTATTACATCACAGCTTTTTTAAAAATAAGCTGAAAACATAAGCATTGTGTGGCCTTAGGTTTAAGATCAGTGAACATGATTTGGGTTTATATAATATCTTGTGAAAAGCACCATAACTGGAACAAATAGGAATGGATTTGATACCCAGCCTCGAAGATCATGGTTACTTTTGCATTTCAGTAAACTCGTGAACACAGTTTAATGGTATAAGTGCAAATGGATCTCGATGAAACTGTGTATGTAATTATATTTCAGCAAGATATTGGTAAAATACAGTATTCAGCACTCAGTGATGTTTATTGAAGGTCAGAAGTCAGTTCTCATTTAACTTACTGGCTTGTGATCATTACAAAAGTTAATAAGTTTAATACAGTCTCATGACCTGGTTTTCAAAGTCGAAAGTCATAAGTTGAGTTTGTGAAGCTATAACAGCATATGAAAACAAAAATTCAAACAAATATTTATAGTTAGGTTTACCGTATTTTTACATTAAAAAAAGATGACACTCCGGATAGTGGGTGTATCTGTACCTGTATCTGTATAGAGATTTAAAAACTGAAAAGGAGGATGTATGCCAACCCTAATGATAATGGACTTTTAATCAAACTCAGTATGTGTGTACATCTTGACACTGAGACAGAATTGAAGATTTTTTTATCCATGAACTCAGGTTCAATTTCAGAGGACATGACTTAGATTTAGATTTTGGTGCTACATTTAACTGTTGAACACCTAAAACTACAAGCATATAATAAATGGATTTAGATGAAACTTGGTATTTTAAGAGACATATAGTGTAGGCATTCTCAACACCTCCACTGCTTTTTCACTATTGTTTGATTGTCGTTTCATATGGAAATGAGAATGCAGACAAGGTCTGTCCAGAGAAGTGCCTGCATATGCTTGCATGATAGTTAATGAGTCAAAGATGTAAACTTCTGGTGACTGTAAAGTGTAAGTACAGCAGTACACTGCTGATGACATTTTAGCCTTTGTTTTAACGTGGATAATTCTTACAGTCATCATTTTTTATAAGCCACAAGTTTAAATTCAGACTCGTGTTTGTTTCATTAGCAGTAGAACTCAACTAATATCAGTGTTGCTAAAGATTTTCTTTCTTTTAGTAGTTTTGTATTTAGCATATTTTTGCTGCCACAGATTCTAGCCCATGTCTCTTTGGACATATGGTTACCTCACATTGCAGTCTTACATTTTAACCCTCCACTTTCACATGACTTCCTTCACTGAATGTTCTTAAATTACCATCCTTGTGAAAATAATTTTAGCAAACTCATTTTATTCACGTAGTAACTATCAGATTTCTTGACAACTACTTCTAAAGTAATCATACTATACATTTTGTCATTTAAATACAGAGACAGCTCACGAATTAGTGTAATTGCTTCAAACACAATATTGCACATGGAAGTTAATCCGTTGTATTATTCAATTAAATATTAAAGAATCATAACTGTCATTTAATCAGTTCATAAAGGAAGCTAACACATAGGTTGTTAAAGTGCCTTTAAGTTAATTACACTTGCATGATTAAAATCAGAGTGAGCCGTTTATGAGGATCTGGTTTGTGTAAACAAAATACAACAAAGCCACTTAAAACACTGCTAATTAATCATACCAGCTTTGTTTTGTTTGGTATGTTTTGATTTAATGATAATTTGGTCACTTAATCCAAAATGCATTCAAGTGGTAATATAACTTACACATGGGACAGTTATCAGTGACCGCTGATAGGTGTGATACAGGATTTAAATATATACATGGAAAGGGGTAGAATAAAACATTCAGTATGCCCTGAGGGCATGAATGGCCAGACAAAGGTAAATAAAGTGATTAAATCACAAAAATGCTGACTTGCCTACCTTATTAAAATAGGATAATAGCACTTGTCCCAGTATAGTAACTTGGATAATTTTACTTGTCTGACTTCAAAATGCATAGTCTTTGATGTCAGGCTATGGGATTTGATCAGCCCTAAACATAAACACTGCTATCAACATGGAGTTTTCACTAAAAGATTTCTTACAATGTCTAGGGGGCTAAATGAAAATGGTGCTGATATAAAATCTAAGATGGCTGTCACGGTGGCCTTCTTGAAAATCTTGTTAGATCTTCCCCAAATGAACAATTGATGTGTCAATAATGCACCTTATATAATACGTAATTGGTCTGAAATCAAAATGATGCTGATCTGATATCTTGTGCAGTTGTCAGATTGACATTCATGAAAATCTTCTTATTGCTATTCCTTTTATTGTTTGGTCATAGCAATATTGGGTCTTCACTCAAAGACCTATGATCTCTGGTTGGCCCTGAATAAAAATGGTGCCCCGCCAATGTGGCTGCCATGATGCCCATCTTGAAAGTCTTATCACAACTCTTTCTAAAAGGATAGATCAAAAATGGAGCTTTCATTTAAAGCCCTATGATATCTAAATTAAAACATTGTCCCTCACAAATTCTGTCACTATGACAGTCATCCTGAAAATCATGTTATCACTACTCCTGAATGGATGGTGGTGTCTACCTGGAGTTTTCACTAAGGGAGTTTAGTATCTACTTGGTACTTCTGATAAATGTACCGATCTGACCTCCAGTTTTGGCACCAAATCTTGTTAATGGTACTTACTGGATTTCTGTCAATTAACCTGGTTTGTCTCTATATCACAAGAATAACTTGAATGATATCACTTCAGTAATTTCATTTATTACCCAAAAATTATTACTTATAGATTTGACCAAACTTGACATGTGGTAATGTCATGACATTATGTGAGACAGGTTCATTGATCATCTATCCATGGTATCAGGTTCAAGGTCAAAAACCATGACAGAATTTTGTACTGCATTTGCTGGTATATTATGAACATGTTAATTCAGACATAAGAAAATGGTTATATTACCAAATTTGGTATGTTGAGTTTCTCAACAATACCAGAGTGGCTAAAAGAACCTGACTTGTCTTGGATTTCTGGAAGTTCTTTTCAGTTAGAAGAGCATCAGCCCAATAGAGGGACTCTTGTGTGAGATATACAGTGAAACCCCACTATAAGATGATGGATGGAATCCACAAATTATTTCTGTGTTATGCAACGTGCAATTTTGAGACAAGTAAGTTAACTGAATAAATAATAAAATATTTCACATGTATCTTTATGGCTATACAATATTGCAGAGGTGGGTGGGGTGAAATGTAGGCTTCACTCATGCAGTTGCAAACCTGATGCATGTTAAAGAAGAAATACCTTAAAACACTGATTACATATTTAATATTTTTTCAGAGAATGATGTGTTGGCACATGTACAAGTGAACTGGCATGTGAATAATGTAAACGGAGTACATATGTACTCACTAACCAATCAATCACATTGTACCCATAATAGTAAATCAATTGAAATGTGCACAGATAGCCATTTTTCTTGAAGTTTCTTTGCTAGATTCCATTTGAATCCACATATATAATTTATTGCCAGTAAACTTGCTTTAATTTATGAACACTATGTAGTATTTGTCAGAATATTCATTCTGATGTACCTGATATTCACATTGTGAGCTGCAAATAGGAAACTTGTGTTTGGGCTAATAAAATAAATGAACTGAAACTCATACATGGTTATCTGACCTTGTAATGTGAATGATGCAAACATAGCAACAGGTGTGAAATTGCATCAGAGATTCTCAGTAAATACATGTAGTGCAACATGACCTCTAAACTAGCCTCAACCAAGTATGGAAATAACCATTTAATTTCAAGGGTAGAGAGCAGTCTTCAACAAACTGTCTAAAAGACAGAAGCAAGAATAAATTAAATAAGCACTATATGGTTTGAAACATATTGATACAAGAACTTAGCAGTGCTGCACAGCAGATCAGGGAGCAGCATACTTGATTATAACAGCAAATTCCTTGACCAATGAAACTAAATGGTCCAGTTCCAGTCACTAGCCAGCTTCATTAGTTGTGTATGTAACATCTTAGCATTACAATAATAAATGGTCTGTGATTTGAAGCTGATGGTGTCTACATTTTTTACATCATTTAGGATCCAGTCATAATTTCAGTACATGGGTATAGCAGTGCTGTTATACTCATTTTGAGGGAGGCACTCCATGAAGATGATTTCAAAACTTTCCTGAAAGACATAATGTAGGGACATTTTTATATTTATCTAGTTAGCTTTTAGAGGTGAGATGAAGATGTGGTGGGGAGGGAAGGTTGAGGGTACACCTGTACATTTATGTGGTAATGATCAATATTTTAAGACCTGTTCATCTTCAGGTGGAGGGAGAAAGAGTGGGAGGGAGGGAGAGAGGAGAAGAAGAAGAAGAAAAATGAAATAGGCCTAAATATGGAAATACAGCTTTGAATAACATATATATGGGCAGATATATGTCCTAAATAGGAAAGAAAATAGTTCCAAAAGTGATAATACCACTGTGGTGTTAAAAATAGTATTGCCACTTTGGCAATATAATTTATCTGCACTTATATAATTCAGTATCTCACTATGAAATACATGATAAATTTATTAATTCAGATGATAAACATCAGTGGCATTGTTTTGTGTACATATATGTGTGCTGGTTGAGTGAGCAGGCATTGGTGGTGTGTTGTTTGCCCCAGGTTGAACAACAGTTTGCACAGTGTAGTGAAGTCAAACAAAAAGAAGAATTGGTAGTGTTATTATTAATGGTTCAGTGCAAATTTTTAGATAAACAGTTATAAAGGTTTTTTTTAGAGCTGATATATTAAAAATAGAACAAGCTTACAACAAAAGTGTAGTGATGGACTGCAGATGTATTGGCAACGAACATTCACAAATATAAACTTGTAGCATCTTTATATATTTAAGAAAGACAAAACAAGAATGCAACATATCTCACCAGATTAAGAAAACAAACTCTCATTTACTTCGGCAGTAAAACCTCACATTTCTTTACAGATTAATTGCGGATAAATTCGTGAAGAGCATGTAATAATGTAAGAATACCTCCATGAATTTGTGTTATAATGAAGAGTGTTATAATGGGGTTTCACTGCACCAGCACCAAACACCAATTTTTGGATTGCATCACTTAAAGAAAATACCAATAGTATAACTTTTTTTCTGCTTATTTGTTAACTTGCATTCTCCAAAAGAAATGTGTCTTGCTGGCATGTTCTGTTTTTCAAGAATAAACCTTTCGCAATTGCCGTTCTGTTGAGTTTTTTTATTTTGAGTTGGTGGACTTGTATGCATCACAATTTGCTGTCAGATATTTAGTTATTGTACCATAAAATTAGATCATGTACATCGGCAAGATCCTGCAAAGGAGCTGAATCACCTTAAATGAACCTTCAGTTTTGGAAGGAAAAACAAGTCAGATAATCCAGTGGAACCCTTAAGCGTGTACTGCAATGTTTGAAAATTGAAGGTGAAATCTCGCATTTATGGGTTACTATTAGTTTTTATTTTTAGATCATGTTCGGTTAGCTCATGTCACATGGTTGATACTTTAATCCGAAATGCACTGAAGATGAGTCAGCCATCAATTTGAAATGCTATTTTCAGAGCCTAGCTGAGGAATGATTACATATAGTAAATGGAGGGAGCTTGATGGTTGACCAAAATTTTCGTTTAAACTACATATACATTGGTGTACTTGATTTCATTATAAAAGTGGAAGTTCCTCAGTTTTATTTCTTTTTTCTGATGAACATAAAAAAGAGCATGTTTCATTGAAACTCTGAGGTTAGAGGGGAATGTTCTGCAGCTAATTAGCATAACTATTTATTTGTTAATGCCTTTTTGTAGAATTTTTTTAAAATGGTTTTTGACAGAATAACTGTATTTGAGGAGATTGCTCTGCCCCAAATTAGCATAGCTGTAGTATTTGCACACCCACTGGTTTGTATTCCCCTACCGATTTTAAAAATGAAAAGCATCAATAATATAAGCAATGCAAAAAAATTGAATCATTTCGTTCATTGATTTATAATTTCTAACCTGATTGTTTCCAGGGGGTCCCTATCACTGTTGGCTTGTTGGCGTTTCAAAGCAAACAGAAGCTCACAATGTAAACAAGCAGACTGCTCGCTGTCCATTTCTTGTTTCTTGAATAGTCCATTTCAGGAAACACATGTCTGCATCCAATATTTGCACTGTCTAGTTCTAATATTTCTAAAACAAATCGAACAAATAAATAGGAGGAACTCTTGTATACATGCATTAAAAGAGATTTAACTCCTAGATTTATGTAATTATTAAAATTGTCAGAGACAGTGAAAACTACATCACATCTATTGCTTGAAAACATAGGCTGGCCCATGCAAATATGGCAACCTTGTTAAAGAAACTCCGATTTTATTTGAAACACCAACAAGCTGACAGTGTTTGTGACCCACCCACCCCAGCAACAATCAGGTTAGAACTTATAAATTAGTAAATGGAAAGACTAAGTTTTGTGCATTTTTGATATCTCTGATATCTTCTGTTTTTAAAATCATTGGGGGGGGGGTACAAAAAAATGGGATGGTGTGAGAATATTATACTGTTTTTAAATGTTTTTTTTCCTCAAAAAATTGTGTTCATTGACAGAATCAAATTTGAGGAATATGCTCTGCCCCAGTTACATACCTGCCATAACAAATTGTCATGCAAAAACATAATTTTTGACTCCCAAGCCCACCTCCCCAACACAGTCATGTTTCAGAAAACATAATTTTCAGTAACCTTTGGGAAGAAAAAAAACGAGATTTTTGGACCACCACTGTACAAGTCTGAAGTATGTAGTTGGTATAAATAGTAAACGGTCCTGCTTAAAGCACTGTAAAACTCTCCTCAGGTCAGATATAAAGCAACCACCATTTCACAGATTACTTAATTAGCTGAGAATAGCTAGGATGATGCCATGTTAAGTCCTTTAAACACGTGTGGGAGAGCCTATTAGACTAATTTGCAGATGTAAAGTACGCTAAGTGGAACAACCCAATTCATTTGAGTTAGGTACAACCATAGAAATGCGCGTTCCAGAACAAATGTTATTACACATCATTGCCATTTAAAATGAGAACATTTTAGTCATTATTACTCAAAATTACAGGCAAGTTTGTGATCAGTGGCTACATTTCTTTAAAGTTGGATTTTACTCCATATACAAAACTCAGAACAGGATTATTTTTATAGTAGAATGGCACAGAAGTGTTGTTCACTTTTTGAGGCAAGATGTTGAAATGCAGCTGTGATTCAGGAGATGAGTCAGCTGTAAAATGTGCAGGGCCCAACGTAACAAAATTTCTGAACAGAGTTTGACTTTGTGAAGTGCAGCAGTAAGGGGGTGTATTTTGTTTTTGGCACACGCTACAAACACCGCATTGACTTTAGTCATTCTGGAGTATATAACATCCTTTGACATCTCAGCACCACCCAGCATATATGCCACCCCTTCACAGAAATGCAGGTGCAGAAGATCATTTTCTGTGCTGAGAAAAATCAGTAAAATCTTAGTTTGAATATTCACTCTCAAATGCATGCTAAGATGAACACAAATGACATCAAAGTGTTTTATGATGGTTGTCATTTTCACCAAAATAATCACCTTAAAAATATTTTCTGTTCCTCATGTACAAAAAAATGGTTATTACCATGACATATTCAGAGCAGTGTGCAAAGTTTCTGTAAAATGTAATCTAGGATTCCAGATGAGCATTCTAATAGATTGGTATCTGATTATTATATAACCACAATATATCCATTTACATTTTTTAAACTAGAGTATTGCCATGATTGTGTTATGTGCTGTTAAACCACATGCATACCATAAGAAGCTGTCAGATTTCTGCCTTGGGTTAACACATTTTAAGTTGAACCATGTACCACAGCTGTCTTAATCATATTGTATTGTACTATGACATATCTTTTGTAGACAAGAGGAAGCACAGCCCATGGCAATGTGAAATTGAACTGATTTTAACTTTTTTTTTTTTTTGTTATCTTCTGGAAAGTGAATGTCTTTCTTTAATTGCAAATATTTTATAAGATGTTTCCTCAACTTGTATCAAATTCAGTGTCATCTATTCCTTTCAATCCACCATAATAAAATTCCATGCAGTAAGTCTGTAATGAAAATGTTGCAGTCAGTACTGCTCTTTTGTTGCTGATACCCTGGAGTTATTTTCTTTTAATACCTTCCTTCTTGAGTTGTTTATCAGGTACAGTTGAATTTCGAATAAAGTGCTTAAATTGTCTTTAATTGAAGATGTTGTCCAATGATGTTGCTCAATGTAATGTACAGGTTTCATTATAAATTCTTTTTTTCAATATCCCTCTTTTCCTATCAGAACATTTGCACAAATTTGAAATACATTCATGTGAATAAATTGATTGTGTAAAAGCTCTGGTGAAAAAATAATAAGCTTGGTAATTGTTTCTGTTTGTTTATTTCAACTATATTATTAAAAGTTAAACTGATTTTTCCACATAGCAAAGAGATCCAGTCTCTTTTTGATGATTATTTTTTAAGTAACAAAGTTAGAGTCTTCGACATATTGCCTGTTTTTGAGGCTTCTGTTTAAGTTACTTGATCTTCTTGAGCTACCTCCATAGCAAAGTAGAATAATTGCCATGGGAATAAGTGTTGATGTTATTGGTCTGATCAAGAAACTTTTTTTTAATTTTGAGGTTCCAAAAGTCTGGAAACTGTATCTAAGTAAATATTTGTTTTATTAGCTAGCTATTGAATTTCAACAATGTAACATAGTTGATTATGTATATTGTTCCACAGGTATGTTTTAGCTTTCAATGTGTATTTCAAATTTTCAACATTGATGTTTTCTTTATTGTCACAAAATGCAGTTACATGTATTATGGTTTTTTTAAATAAACTTAAGGAATTCAAACACCTCTTGTTTTGTTCCTGTTAGTGATGTAGTAAAGAGATTAAAACTGAGTTCATTGGAAATATTGTTTAATAAACAACAACAGTATTTATTTGTTGCAATCAAAATGTATAGATTTCCATTATATTATCAGTTAGATTGGAAAAGTATATTTCTTTCCCATGTTGTGAGTCTACTGTAATATAGTTATTTTTGCAGATGCTATGCAGTTCATATGTATCTGACCTGTTAGGTGTGGTCTGTCTGACCTATTAGGTCTTCCTGTTGACTTCAGGGTGAGGCGGGGACCAGTGGTATACTAATTAAAACACTAAGTCATATTGTAATCTACTGTTTATATCCAAAATACACACTAATTCTGTCCACCTCTCCAAATTCTACACTAATGTTTATCTACATTGTTTCTCACTATATTTGTCCACTCAGAATATCTATCACTCCATTATGTATGTTAGGTATCCTTTCTCTTAACTCCCCATCTTGTATATCTCTGTCTGATTCTTATTGCCAACTACATCTTATCTCTACTGTCCCTTTTTCTTTCTCTGCCTTCTTTCTGCTTTTCTTTCTGCTTTCTGTCCTTCTGCCTTCTGCTTTCTCTTCTGCACACTATATCTTGTATCTATCTATATACACATATATACATAATGGCTAACCATTACAAGATGAATGACAGCTACCTTCCCCCAGATCATACCATAACTAAATGGTGCTGAAACAGCAGGAATATGACCCAGTTATCCAGATATGTCATGATGCTGACCTGTTTACTCAGATTTGTCAAAGCCTTCCTGAAACTCAAAAACTTGACTTGCTATTGATATGTTCTCACACCCAACTTAACATTAGTTTCTATGATGCTGACCTAGTTACCCAGATTTATCATTGCTTCCCTCACATCTATTTCTGAAATTCCCATATTCACATACCGCACATATTACTAGTTAGAAACCTGATATTGGTACTGCTATATATTTTACTTTTTCCCACACTAAAATCCCTTTCATCATGTATACTAAGAATCCCATTGGTCATATGTGCCCCACTTCCATTTTGATTTTGCTCCACAAAATTGTTATTAATTAAGCTACAGTACAGACATGTATCCTATAGTATTAATATGTGTAACAGAAATTCTTAAATGTAAGATAATTATTTTGTAACTAAAATATAAGCCTTCTTCCTTGGAAGTATTATATACATGCATCCTAGAGCAACTAGTTAACAGTACAGCATTTTGCTAATCCCTTATGCAACCTCGATTTGTACAACAATATATAATCTCGTTTCCAAACGACATGAAAATAATGATAAGATGGAGGTGGACAGGACAAATAAATTTACATCAGTACAGCATATTGTCATGTTAATTGTTTTTAAAAAGTGCCCATTTTTTCTTTCTTCATTGTTTAGTTGAGTACCACCATTTTACACATGCATGACTAGATTCCCATGTGCACTAAAACGCAAGCAAGGTAGACCTTACGTGACAGAGACAATATGGCTCGGTCTCGTAATTTATTGTGTTAAAAAGTTACCAATGTATATTTTATACACTTTTTTAATATAATGTTAATGATGTTTTTAAGCAAAAGTCCATATATAATCAGGTAGTCATTTGTGAACTGGCTAAGTGAAAATGGAACAATTAACATTGCAATTGCTCCAGTGTACTTTATTTGATCTTGTACTTGTTGTGGGGCTTAACGCCATTTTTCAGCACACGATAGGCTATACATGGCGGCCAGTATTAATGGTGGAGGAAGAAACCGGGAAATCCGCGGAAAGAACCACCGACTCACGAGAAGCTACTGGCAAGCTTTCTCACATATCCACATTCGCCAAATCTTAGACTCGAACCCACGCAGACAGAGGTGAGATGGCAGTGATCCGTAACGGAGAGCGCTTTAGACCACTCGGCCACTCGGGGCCCCTGTACTTCTTGAAATCATGAACAGTCTGTGCAACTGATTTAAGTGATGCATAGTAAACAGCTTCTAATATTTTTTGTTTCACTAGACATGTACCTGTATATAAAAGCTGTTCTTTTAATTACGATAAAAGTTAAAGCCTTTTTGCTCTTTGGTTGTACAAACTCCAGGTTTCACTGTTAATGATTGGATTTTGTTCTTGTACTTCAAGGAGTCATTGTGGTTGTGAATTTATTGATTATTTATTATGATCTTGAGCTTCTATTGCACCTGCATTCAGGGTATGTATCATTTCTTTCACGTAGCACCATTTCACACAGTGGAGTTTAGCATTTTATGATGTGGGTTGGGTTTTTTTGCTCATTCTTCAAGAATTTGGAATTGTTCTCCCTTTAAACATTCTGCTTGTTCTTTTTTAAATTTTTGTGAAACTTTTCAAAGTGGTTTTATAAGTTTAAGTCTACATGTACCTGTTGGATTTTGTGAAGCTATCATTTCAGGTTCTTTGTCAGTCTTAGATTCGTATTGATTGTTGTCTTTTCACCTTCCATTTCTTTGGCAATGAAATTGATAAGATGAAAAAGTGGAATCTAAATAATGAAGGATTGAAAAATAAATCTGCAGTCTAATTGGAGTTTGTCTATGAAAACTGAATCGTCACAGTCTATATATCTTAACGTTGGAAAAGGTGTACTTCATTGTACTTCATCCAGATGGTGTAAAAATGCTTTGCAGATCCAATTATTTTGATTTATGGGGGAGGGGCGGGGAATTCTTTGTGATCAAAGGTTTTATGAATAAACTGAAATTGGTAAAATGTATTGGCAAGGAAAATAATGCATAGTTGATTGTGCAGTTGTGTGAATCACTGCGATACATTATTTAATGAGAACTGAAATATGATTAAAGGTTCTACTGACTGCATTAACGTCTGTATGATTCTTTTTACCATTTATGCTGTTCAGAATCTTTTTGACCAACTTATCTGTCTTTCATGTTTTCTTTTTTTATTTTTTTTTTACTATAATGAAAATAAACTTGTTAGGTTTCAGCGTTATTTTTAAATTCTTTTGTGATGTAATTTGTTAACTTGTGTTTTGTCAAAATAAGTAAGATAAACGATGTGAAACCATCAATTTGCGTAAATTCAGTAAAAATTTTTTCCCTAGAATACAAAGTAAAAATAATTTTTAAAAACCCACAGTATTGTGAAAATCCAGATAATCCTAAATGATCTATCATAAGCTCCAAAGTATAGAATGTTCAGAATGAATGCCAAGTCTTGAATGTCTTGATATATCACAATGATACAATCCAGAATGTCTTTGAATGAGTGATCTATAATCCCAAAGTAGTGTTTGAGTCCAAAAAGTCAATCCAGTGAATAATTTAAATAATTCCTCTCAAATTATACCTGAACACAACTAAAAATGATTCCACAAACTGATCTTAAAACAGGAATGAAGACATTGTTTACAAAACTTCTATTTATATACACACTGTCACCTGGTGTACGATAAAGCAGTATGTTCTGGAAAACTGATAATTTTCAATGGATAATTCACTAACTTGTAATCAAGGTCGGGTTTTGAACTTAAATTCGAGTAAACATCTTGTTTACTACTTAGAATCATGGCAAAAATCAGGTAGACATAACTCTCAATAATGACAAAAGTCAGGTTGGCAAAATCTATCCTTAATTGTGGACAAAAGTCAAACTATAAATTAAATATGCATAACACTAGTCAGACACTGTCTACATTGTAGTCATCTTGTCACGTTTTTAAGGGTACCTTTTTGTTTTTGAACTGCAATGTTTTGATGTGTACTTTCAGTTTTCCACCTGTTTTCATGCTCAATACAAATTCGCATGACACGGATGTTTAACTCCATCATTTTCGACTGTACTATCTATTCTACACATGCCACTTTCCAAACGGTAGTTATCTTTAAAAAAACTGGAACTTTTCATGCACCATGATACTGCTATCTGTGTGTTGTGCTTCAATCATTATTTTTACCAGAATCATGTTTTCTGCATGTTTCCAACTGTTTAATGATTAATCATTTTTTTTTCCCAGTTGATCAGTTTGTAGATTTAAAATTTATCCTTTCAGTCTTCAAAATTGCTTCAGATTTGTATGTCATCTTGCATGGTGTACAGAGATAATTCTTGTTTGCAAAAGATGCGTTCGAAATCGTATCCCCTCAGATCTTTCAGTTTGTAAACTACTGGGTCACCTAAAAGTACTTGATTTTGAATATTTCCTCAGTAAAGTGAAGGTATCCCTTTGTAAATATTGTTTTATGTTAGAAATTGTAACTATAATGCCAATTTTAAATTAATTAGTTCCAGACTTGTCAGTTTTCAAGTAGCCGAATAATTTGAACTAAGTATAGGATCTGTATTCTTCGTCGTGTCAACTGAAGTCATATTTATTGAAGTGTGAAGGGTGTTATTGTATCATTCAGTTAGCTTTTGTGAAATTTCAACACATTTTCTGCTTTCATTTTGAGTGAAATACTTCCAGATTCTAATCTGTAGATTTCCATTAAACATTTCCACAATAGATTATGGTCTGGGTAACTAGAAAGTACTGTTTTTCATTTCTAACAAATCCTTAACTTTTCCTGTTGTAAAATTCTTTTCTAACATCAAACTATCTTTTCAATCTTCTTTTGATAGATTCCATGAATGCGTCGCCAATGTCATCTCCCAATTTTTTACTTTGCTAGTCCGTGGATATTTTGAGAAGATATATCTCACTGTCAGTATATATTATATTCGTTGTTGATTATTTCATTTAGTCTCCACTTAACTTACACAGACCATTTTGTATGGAGATCATTTTCTTTTTGTCACATTTAATTTAGCTGAGTAGTCTCAGGTTCTTGCCTTTTACAGATCACTCGCACATCTCACCATTGTCCGCACGGGTTCATGTTTTGACCTGTCCAATATGAATATTTGAGAGAGCTTGCCAGTAATCTGCTGTGGATCAGTGGTTCTTCCCTGGGTTTTCTCAAGTTCTTCCTCCACCAAATATACTGGCCACCTTGTATTGTTACGACGCTATGGTCATAAACTAGTAGCAGAAAGAAGCAAATCTAACAAGTTTTGTAAAACTTAACATATAATTTAATTATCAAAGTTATAAAATAAAACTATAAGAGGAACTTACAGTATTATGAATTGAATCTAAAATAATCCTAATACAGTTCTATTCAAGTACAAAAGAATTGAATGTTCTTAATGAGTTTCATATCCTTGAATGTACGTATCACAATGGTACTGTTCAGAACTCTCTTGAATAATTCACAATAGTCCCAGATCATGTTATAGTCCAGTGAGCACTTTGTAATTCCAACGAATAATCATAACAAACGTCTCCGATTAAATTATCTAAATACAACATATAACACATCTGCAGACTGGATTTAACATAAGAAATAAGAATCCGAAGTAGGAATGAATCCAAAATAGGAATTAATCTGATTGCTCAGTTCCCTCCTTATGTACACCTTCAAGGGTCTATTGCGACTATACTTCGCAATATACCCCACATGACAGATCTTATCAATCTAATATTTTAAAATACCTATTCAAGTGACCTAACCTATTCAGTGGGAACTAGCTTAATTCTTCTAAGAATCAACCCGACCGACCTGTCCAGTGGGAAAAAAACCCCAAATTTGCCATCATGTTTATTACTAATATTATTATTAATAATTTAATCATAGCTATTTATAGATCCTACACAATCTTGTCAATATCTTAAAATAGAATTTTATACCTGTGGAAGTCAAGAAAAGAGAGAATTTCGTTTGTTTAAGTTTAGTCATGAAAAAAAGGCTCTAGCTTACGCAAGAATGACATTGTCTCAGTTTTGGTTGCATTCAAGTCAACCTACCACGACCCTGACCAACTGTCAATCGTTTGTACATATTCAATTTCATATATTTTTATTAATATTCCAGTGAGCCATCTTCATCAAAGAGTCTCGCTGCACTCAAGAGGGTGTCCCCTACATCTTCAGTTGTACACAATAAATAACATGGACCTAAACAGAGCCATGTGGTACGCCAGCCGTAACATACCGGATGCTTGATTTTGCAGTATTGACTAAAACTGTTTGGAGTCTATTAAATAGGAAATAAGAAAATTAATCAGTAAAAGAACTATCAATGTCACTGCACATTCATTTATATATTATACATTTTCGTAAACACATTCAAGTGCCTTAGAGACGTCGCATGTTCTTGGGAATGATGGCCCTTATCTAAAGAAGACTTTTGATACTGTTATTCACTCCATTATTTTACATTAACTAAATATGACATTTGGTACAATTTACTATTGTGGTTTTGTAAACATCTATCAAAACAAAGCAATATGCTGTAATTAATAGTAATCTTACTTACACTAAGATCATTACTATAGCTGTTTCCCGTGGATCTATCATGGGACTCCTTTGTTTGCTATTTATGTAAACTAATGGACCATTTTTCACTTTAAAAAAGCTGATGCAAACATGTACGCAGACGATACTGCTTTTTACTTTACTGACAAAAACTGTTCACAAATAAGTTCTGCGGTCTGAACTCACTAATGCTTATGATTGGTTGAATGTAAATAAACTAAGTCTCGGCATTGGCAAGACCAACACTCACCAAGTCTTGGCAGTGGCAAAATCAGCACGAACCAAGTCTCGATATTGACAAGTCCAACACAAGCCAAGTTTCTGCTTTAGCAAGACCAACAGAAACCAGGTCTCTGCATTGATAGGTCCAACACAAACCAAGTCACGGTACTGGCAGGACCAACACAAACCAAGCCTTGTAATTAGCATGAAGAACACAAATATTATGATTCTATGGTCTTAAGCTGAGTAACAGAAAAGAGTGAAAACCACCAACTTTTTAAAAAATCAACAAATAATTTATTTCCCTAGAATACAAAATGAAAATTTTGATAGAACTTAAGTGTTGTGAACTTTAACCCAAATAGTCCTAAAAACCCAATTACAAGTCTAAATAAATGAAGTTCCAATTTAATTCCATTCGTATTCCAAATAAATTCCAATATTGAATGTGATTTGCCTGTATTTTTGAATGTGCTAATGTGCCAGTGGTCTGTAATATGGCGATGTGTTACGTCTTTTGATTTATCATTTTAATATATTCCAAAATGTTCTCGACTGAATTCACTATAATTCCAAATTAATGAATTGGTCCAAAAAGTATTAATGAGCACTTTGTAATTCCAGTGAATACTTTAAACAAATAACTCCACCCAAATTAAAAGCTTAACAATAAGACTGATTCCACTTCGGATGTTAAGTTAGAAATGAGTATTTCTAATATAAACAACCTTAACATAAAAACCATCTCTTTTTTCGATCAGATCCACACTAAAAAATCTTTTATAAATACTCATTCTTCCTCAAATCAATTATTATTCAAATATTTGATATTTTCTGCGAAAAACTTACATTGATAAACTTCAGAAAATACAAAATCGCAACATGAGCACAGTCATAAAGTGTCATTACCGCACTCAAGGTATCAGTGTGCTCACTCCACTCAGTTTTCTAATAATTTCAAAACAGATAATTACAACAGATGCTGCTGTATGTGGAAGATCGTATATGGCGCGACCCCTTAACAATTATCAGGTCAATTCACACCGAAGTCTCTTGTGTTTACCCACAGCTCTAGATCAGTTTCAACACTGCATATGAATATTTAGGGTCCAGGACATGAAATAACATCCCACTATGTCAACTATCCTCTACCAACTTTCAGACTTTTAATAAAAACTGTCATGTATGTAATGTTTCTGAGATTCATTAAAGATGCATATGCCCTTTGATAAATTGTGTTATTATGTTTTAACTGTGTGGGCCGATGTTAGTCTTTTTTATGCGATATGTTTGATATATAATAATGTCATAAAATCTTCTTGCTCTTTGTATCTTTTCAATTCATTATAATGTCTATGTTCCTGTTACCAATGATGTTATCATGTTCTTATCCCTTTTAGTTGCGTTATGTATAATTGCTGTAGACGATATGTTTGTATTTTATCATATAAAGGTTTTATATAGATAGTATAGTGTAGTGATATGGTCCTGTAAATGGCTCTATGGCCTCAGAAAGGAGAGAGAGAGAGAGAGAGAGAGAGAGAGAGAGAGAGAGAGAGAGAGAGAGAGAGAGAGAGAGAGAGAGAGAGAGAGAGAGAGAGAGAGGGAGAGGGCAACCAACAGCTAAAGAATGTAAAACCTATTTGCCAAAATTACACTAATCAAATTACGCGGTATGAAATGAAATGATTTAACCCAACAAATGAAATGATGCATTCAGATTCTAAATGATGTGGTATAAAAATTAAATATTTGAAGAAAAAACACGGAATGAATTCATGTTCGAATTGACTGGGTATAAAATAAAAAGATTTGAAGACCTAAACGATATGATGAGTGCAGATTCCATATGACTTACAATGAAATGAAACGATTTGAAGAAACAAACCGAATGAAGAATTTTAATTCACAATTAAATGCTATCATAATGAAATCTGTTGCATCATTACACTTTATTTAACATGAAATAAAACGAAGTACAAGAAAATAGAATGACTTACACATACTAGTCTGAATGCAAGTCTACATATACCTCCAACATAATTTGAAGTATAGGTAATGTTTTAGATATAAATCTGTGTGTGAATGTAGTCACTAGGTAGCCTTTTTCTGTAATAGGGTGAGTGTTTGATGGGGATAGTGAGGATTATGTGGCTAAAATTAGGTATTAATGCTCATTACTTTAAACCCACCCCCCTCGACTGAGCATCCGAACCTTGCATATAGATTTGTAAGTGTGAGTGCTAATTAATAAGCGTGGGTGCTGGTCAGTAGCACTGTGTAGTGGATAGTAAGCGTGTTTATTGGTTAGTATATGTGGGTGCTGATCAGTAAGACTGCGTTACTCGGTAGGTGTGGTTGTTAATAAGCGTGGGTGTTGGTTAATATAAGTGGGTGTTGGTCAGACCGACGGTTTACTGGTTAGTACTTGTCTGTATTGTTTTAGTAGGTGTAAGTTATGTTCCACCTACGGATGTTTATTAATATTACATTTTCCCTTGAAGCTGCAGTCATTTTTAGACTATATGGCGACACTGTACTACTTATGTATGCAGTATCTTTTCTTTCGGATTGTATCTTACTCATCTTTGGGTTCTAAGTTGCAATTAATGTCCACTTCCTTTACGTCCACTGTGTTCCTTTTCTTTTGCACTTATCTCGTTTGTTTGTTTTGCGTTTCATGTTTGCTTGATGGATCCTTTAAAATAACTACACATCGCTTTACAGTTGACCGAGTGTCCATTAAAAATTGTAAAATTCTCTAACTTCGCAGATTTTCCAAATTTTTATCATCCGATCAACTGGTTAACAATCAGGTGTTCGCTACTTGTGCATATCGTAATAACCACATCTTGCTTTGTCAGCGTTATTTTCATGCACTTATATTTTTTTAAATGGTTACTTATTAGTTGTCCGTAAGTAAATGTGTTCAGCCAATTCTTTGTTGTGCGGAAAAAAATGTTACGAATTTTACTGATCACAATAGTCGGAAAGGTAAACGAGACCATTCTTCAGTGGTAGAGAAAGCGCAGCCATGTTTACACTCAGAGCGCGAGATACGCATGATGACTGAAATTGTGTAATAGTCCAATGGAAAAAAAAACTCCACATAAAAATGCACTTAGATTATGAAAAGTGTCATTGTAAACGTGAATACCATGAAGACATCGATGGATATATGTGTGAAACTGCAATTTCTCGACTACCAAATACATTCTCTCTCTAATGTGTGTGTGTCTATATATATATATATATATATATATATATATATATATATATATATATATATATATATATATATATATATATATATATATATATATATATATATATATATATATATTGTGTGTGTGTTACAAGCAGGCCCGGCGCGTGGTGTTTTTCTTGTGTGTGCGATGAATATTTGGCGCCTTTCCAAACCTTTGTTTGGCGCCTTTCAGAAGGGTTGGCACATATTATTCGGCGGCGGCGCCTGTGTGCATCGCGCGCTTCGCACACGCAGCCAGCCGGGTCTTGTTACAAATCACACGGCAAATAATATTCTTTCAAAATTCTAAAAGCACTGGATCGTGTAGATCAGGGAAATTATAGATATGACAGAAAAACAGACAAGCAACAGTACAAAACTGGTGTGAAACTGGCTCAAGCGCTTTCGAAACCTACCGATTCCTTGGTCAAGGGCACAAAGACACAAAAGGTAATTTACACAAACGATATCATAACGCAACAACGCGATTATCATACAAAGTACACATTGTTTTTACTTTATGTAAGTACAATTAAATAAAAAATAAATAAAGGTTGAATGATGTTGAGTGTTGTTATTTTTAGTGCTGGCAAGGCAGATACAGACAACTGACTCAAATTGTCTGCTTTAGTAGGTCTGCACTGACATATTTTCGCTTCTACAAAATTTTCTATCCTGGATATAATATTTTGATGAGGTGGATGTTTGTTAAAACTTGCATCAAATTATGTTCTAAAGCAATATTATATCATTGAGTTGGTAGTATATTGTAACGAGGAAACCCCATGGACTTCAATTTTCCTTTCGTTATTTAATATTTCGTTTCGTTAAAATTTATGTTGTGATTTTAAATGTTTGGCGGGCTTTGTAGTGCCATCTAACGTCTTAGTTTGGGTCACGTGATTCCGCCTGGGTATATATATACGGGCCAACTGTGGCTACTATGGTGGTTTGTTAGGAAGCGGTCTAGAGCGAAGACGTCCCCTGCAGTGTAACAGTATAACCACCCCGCCAGAGCAAGCACACTTGGTCGTATTTCGTTGGACAGGAGAGAGCCAGGCCAGGGAATCGGAAAAGAATAGGGACAAGGTCTTTCGTCGACCAAAAGCTCGGCGCTACAAGGCTCGTCCAAGAAACGCAGAGGTCTTGTGGTAAAACACGTTTTTGACTGAGGATAGCTCTTCTTTGATCATTTCGCACTGTTGTCTCTCTCTGTCCATCTCGATCGGATAACGACGCGACTCTGCAACACGGTCGGCGACAGCCCTGCGACCAAGTCGGCGACCAGAAGAAGAGCAGTCGGCGACCAGAGGAAGACCAGTCGGCGACTCGGCGACAGCCCTGCGACAAGTCGGCAACCCTGCGACCCAGTCGGCGACCACGACCAAGACTGCGACCAGAGGAAGACCCAGTCGGCGACTGCGACCGAGACTGCGACCAAGTCGGCCACCAAGACTGCGACAAGTCGGCGACCCTGCGACAAGTCTGCGACCCAGTCAGCGACTGCGACAAGTCGGCGGCACATAAGAAGCCAGGAATAAGACGGTATCCCGCTGAGGTAGAAATCTGTCACACTCTGGAGTGCCAGTCCTCAGACGGATTCAACGGGGTATCACTCCAAATACAAGACCTATCCTAAAGAACCCGAGATAGCGAAGTAGTAAGGGAAAACCAGGTTTCTGGCTCAAAGACCCCATTTTAGGTCCAAACAAACACAAATTCCCTATCCCAGAGAACCCACCGATCCCTCTCCGATTTTCATCCCAAGAGGATTCTGCCTCAGAGACCCTATTTTACACTAGGGACCAGGTGATGGCTATTTCTAAAGTTTAGACAAAATTTCATACCCTATCACCACCATACTTTTTTGATAATTTTTTTCATACTTGCTAACTCTCATTGGTAAAATATCTGTTAACATACTGTCAATAATACGAAATTCACATATTAAATCCTCCATATTTTACTTTACGCCTCGCAAATAAGATCGTATCTGATCAAACAATTTTTTATAAGTGATACTCGCTGTTTTACAGGCATTTTTTTTTTTAGTCTCAAGTCGAGGTTCAATTTTTTTACACGCTGTTGCAAGAGAAACACCAACACCGGATATTATTAACAAAAACGGATTTAATGATGCTGCACTTGAAATTATACCAGAGCCAGTCATTAGCAGTGGTAAATATGATATTATCCGAAGTATTTTGCTATAGATATTGTAACACTGTTTTATGCACCAAATTTTTTTTTAATGATAATATCTGTAATATTGCATTAGTGCGTCAACATCCTATTTTGGAATTTCCTCTGAAATTGAAATCGATGATCTGTTTTTTTTATTATTATTCAATATTCGTTTACAATTTTTATATAATATCAAAAGTTTTATCACCAACATCTGAATCAAGAAATTCACGAAGCTTATTATTGTTAGGTTCAGCTATAAAATCTCTATACTTGTCATAAACATCTGATGTAGTATCATAATATCGTTCATCTGTTAATACCTCATTTTTATTTAACCAACTTTAGGACTTAAAACTTCTCCAAACGAATATTTCACAACGATACCAATTTATTTCATTTACCAAACTGTTACATTCACTTTCTGTTCTATCGATAAACCCGAGCACCAAGCTTATTTGATCCAACGTAAAATTTCTGACAACTAGATGTCTGATAATTGCGTATGCGGCTATAAAATCTATCAGCATTACTTTTTTGAGATAATTTTTATTGCTCATATTATTTTCTTCTATAACTAATTTGCTTACTTTTTTAGTAATTTGCTGTAGGGTTGTGTATATATTTTATCAACTTCGGTGTAATAATTTAGTAATGACAATTGCCTAGAGCGTTGTAAAGACGGCAGTGAATCATCGTCTACTTCACTTATGTTGTAGTAAGAATCAACTTTCTCTGTTATGTGTACTGATTCAACCTCGTTGAAAAAATCTTCTCGCTCAACATCATGGTAATCATCAACTTCCTTGTTAAGGTCTTCGATTACTATCAGCGATTTGTTAACAATAATTGGATCAAATTCTGGTGAATTACCTGATCTAACTATTGGTTTAATTGCGTTTGAGTACGCTCGTATCATTAACGTTACATCTGCTAATATATTACCAATAACTTTAAGTATGGTTTGCTTGTCGTGATAATACATCCCGAGTTTTTTTAAAATATTTCTCGTTTTGAAAAACTATCGCTTAAAAGTTTGAGGGGTTTATTTGTTTGTTTGGGTTTTTTTCTTTGTTTTCTTTTCAGCTTGTTTGTCGAGGCGATCATGATTATCGTTTACTCGTTTTTCTTCCTGCACTCTTCCATCATAAGCTCGTGCTTTTATTAGATGTAATTGTATTATCAAATCTATATTTTCCTTGCTGATCTCGAGCAATATTTTTTAGCATTATTTCAACTTGTTTTTGTTCTTCTAGACAATCATCAGGATGACAGTATCTGCTCATAATATCAAAGTTTCTTATTGCTTCTATTATTTGAGGTCCTCGCATATGCATAATACGCAGAAAATTATCTTGGGCTTTTGTTGGTGGTACAATCATTAAATTATTTATATCTAAAAGACTTAATTTTTCTTTTCGTTAATTGTGTTTGCCGCTTCTGATTTTATGGCAAAATTTTTGTTTGGGTTAACAATATTATTGTAAAATTCTCTTGCAAAGGTTATAATTGCTGGTTCAGACATTATTTAAAAAGTTAGATTAAATTTAATCATCGAGTGTATATATTTGAAATGCTGTCAAACCTGGAAACGGATCCTCAGCTCTCACAACATAAATTCCAAAATACAAGGACTTGCTAACAGTATTCGCAGCTGAAACTATAAAGTACTGTGTTGTTGAAATGTACGTGTTTGCTGTACTATACGATATTGCCCAGTCAATATAATCATTTGATCCTTCCAATCACCAACTATAAATTCGCCCAACACTAGAGTTTAATCGACCGCGCAGATGAAATTGCCAAATAGCGATTGCAATGGGACATTTTATTTTGATCCAAAAGTCTTTATTTTCTCCGTTAGTAGTCCATTCTTGTCTATTACAGAAAGCGTAATGAGGATAATTTTCAGGGTAATGTGTTGATGCGCTTACCTCAAACCCAACTCGGTTGTCAGTTGCCTTAAAAAGTGTTGGAATATATCCAAAATTATTTTTTGTTCGTTTTATACCACCACTAGATATACTATCAACATACACCTTATTTGTCAGATCATTAGGGTTAACTGGAACATATGTCGTCGTTATTTTGTTATTTCTCATATTTATATTACCTGACACTGGTCCGCCGGACTTATCGAGCTTGTTATCGTCAACGGATTTTAGTTGCGCATAGCTCACCGCTTGTGTACTATCAACATTTGCTGGTGGATACACGGTTTCCAACCCAATGATTTTTTTACTTGACATATTAATGTTGCCTTTAACCGTTACACAGGTTTTATCAAGTTTGTTATTATCCACGTATTTCAACTGTAAATAACTTACAGCTTGTGTTTGATTTAAGTTTGCCGGTGGATATGCGGTTTCTAAATTTGTGATTTTTTTCCCTGACATATCCAAGTTACCACTTAAAATTCCTCCCGTCAATGATAATTTGTTATTAACGATCGTTTTTAGTTGTGAATAACTTACCGTTTGAGCAAGATCGATATTTGGCGGCGGATAATCTACTTCTAAACCAAGTACTCGCTGATTTGATATTAATATATTACCTGTCATTGTGTCGCCGTTTTTTGGGGGGTTTTTTTTGTTGTTTTTTTTTACTAATGATGACGTATCAGTTATTATTGGTTTGTCAGCGGGAACAGATCCTGTAAGTGCTGTTCCAAACTTTGTGTAATAACTCATATTATATAAATTATATAACATAATATTATATAACATTAATGGCGAAGTCATTGATATTAAATTTTGATACAGAACGATTAATCAAGCATAAGCATAATAACGAACTTCTAGATTGTCATTATCTTATTGTTGGTCGTACAGGGTCTGGTAAAACAAATCTATTATTAAATCTTTTGTTCAACGATAACTTTAACCACGATAAGGTATATATTTACACAATTAACCCACAACAGGATAAATATGAATTATTGAGCGAGTACAAGGATAAACTTCGTGATGAGTGAGACGCTGCCGAAGATGTATTTATGATCAAAACAACCAGAGGAATTAATTCCAGTTGATGAACTTGATTCGTCCGAGCATAAAATAATTGTATTTGACGATATTCTGCTAAACAACGAGGAGATGAATAAGATTAAGTCGTATTTTGCATTATCGTATAACAAAAAATGTAATTCGATTTATCTCGCGTAAGGCTTTTATAACTTTGACAGATTTATTAGGCGAAATACGGGATGTTTTATACTGTTTCCAGGACTCGATAATGTTGATGTTAAAAATATTGCAAACGAGCAATGCTGTGATGTAACAAAAGATAAATTTATTGAATTATATCATCGAACAACTAAAGATAAATACAATTTCTTTTTATTCGATAACCTAGCGCGTGATCCAGCTAAGATGTTTCCTTGTTGTATTGACACGTTTCTATAGACGAATTTTGTAGAGCGTATAAAAAAATAAACAATGGACAAGCATCAACAAAAGATTGAATTGCTAAAAAGATTTATTACAACTCGAGTTGCTTTTAAAGTGGAAGAAGCTCGTTGAGGACTAGTTTAAACAGAAGAAACAGCCGCTTGTTTCCTTAAACCTATTACTGAAGCAGTACTTGACAAACAACCAAAGATATCTGCGTTATCTCCAGAGGAACTAAAACAATTCCAAGAAAAAGGTTTGTTAGGTTTACTTCGAGAAAGATTAAAAGAGGAAACTAAAAAAATTGTAGAGGAACTTGTGAGAAACATTGCTGATCCTGCTGATTAATGGATAACCATCTTGAGCTTCAGCAAGAGATAACAAGATTGACGGTTAATCCAGACGAGTTAAAGGAGTTAATATAAAATTTGTCAAGAAAAACTAAAAAATTATCCGAGCAGCAAAAAATGATAAGTGAAACTATCGTAGAGAAAAATGCCTGTTGCAAAACAGATAAGATTTTAGAAAAGATAAGCTAGATCAAAAATAAATGATTCCGAAGTTTTCGAATTTATTCAAAAATATTTGGTAAAAGACAAACTTGATGGTCTTAATAACATTTGAAAATGGAGTGATGATGATTACAATAAACTAAAAAGAATTTTAAACGATAAAATTAATGATTTTTCAACAGCCGAAGAAACGTTTAAAGAAGCTAAAACAGAGGAAGAAATGCTGGTTATGATGGATAAAATGAGAGACGGCGTTATTGCTAATGTTTTAAAAACAACAGCAATACAATACAGAACTTGAAAAGAAGAATATACCAAAGACTGGACATTTAAAAGAATAGTTGATAAGTACGAAAATGATCAAGATAAAATATTAGAGGAAACCACTGGATCTGGTGTTCGAGTTTTTACATCAAACGCTCAACTAGTTGACCGACTTATATTATTAATATCATCCAAAGAAGCCGGTAATGAAAGCGCAGAGATCAACTACGATATTGTAGATATATTAGATAATCTTAGATCGAGCGGATTACTAAGATCATCCGAGTACGAAATTTGACACAGCGATCTTATCTAAGAACCTTGATATAATCAAGGAAAATGTGAAGAACATTATTGCTCGATCCGACACAAACGAGTGACAGCGCAGACTTTTCTGTCCACTATAATCCACCAATAATACTAGATCCTGGTAGACAGTACGAAATCGGATTGATTTCTGCTACGGTATGGCATTCTATGGCAAATATAAAATCAAACGTTAATAGAGACTTTACATTTAATTACGGTGCTTGGGTATCAGTTAAAATACCACAGGGAGCGTATAATGTAACTGATCTCAACAAAACGATAAAGAGCTGATAACAAAATACACTGCCGCAGACAATTTTGAACTGACTCCAAACTATAATACGCTACGAGCCAGGATCACATTAAAAAATAATTTGATAATCGATTTCTCACCAGCGACTAGTATCGCATCATTATTAGGCTTTAAAAGCCAACAATACGACAGTGTGGCAGAACAAAGTGTATCATGTGACGGTGATCTTCTTGTCAGCATAACACAAGTAAACACAATATTCATCAATTGCTCTATTGCATTAGGGTATTACTCAGCCAAGGGTAGTCAAGGTCAAACAATCTATAGTTTTTCACCAGATGTCCCGCCTGGGTCATTGATGCAAATTACTCCTCGACAAATAATATACTGCCCGATTACTCCTGAAAATCAAGTAACCAGTATAACAATGCAACTAACAGATCAATCTGGACGACAAATAGATCTTAACAATAAAATTGTAATGTATTGCTTACACTTACGCGTAACAACGTAGTTGTCGAGAGTAGCTATCGCGCATAAATTTTGTAAACCTAATTTAATAACAAGATGAGAAAAAAGTTTATAGAAGAAAAATTGTAGGTGGATTCTTTGGAAATATATTTACAAAAATAGCTGAAAATATCCCAGGAATTGCTCGTAAATAAGCACCAATTGCACTTGACGCAGGTAAAGCTATTGCTAGCACTGCTGGCACCGCAGTAGGACAAAAGATCGCTGATAAAATTAAAGGCAGCCCGCCTTAAAACGCGGAAATAAAGTATCTAGACGAAAACTCAAACGAACCAAATAAAGCTAGCGTCAGAACTTTTAACACAAGTGATGAGGGCGTGTTTCTATTGCATCACAAGGCGGTGTTAGAAGTGCGTGGTCAATTACTAATTGCGATAGGCGGTGATATTGGAGCTGGTGCAGAAATTGCACTTGTCAATAACGGTTGGAGCTTGTTTAAAAGTGCACGGTATAAACTAGCCAATCAAACTGTGGAAGATATTTCAATGCACTTGCCTATAGCATGTACAATACTTAACATTGTCTCGTTCAGTGATGATTATTCGAAATCAGTGGCCACAAATATGATGTGGTTTAAAGATACTGGATCTGGGACAGCTGCTTCAAGAGAATTCCGCACTGGTGCTGACGCTCCTGCTGCAGATAATAAGAATCTAATCGCCAATCCAGCTGGTAATGCAGCTGCTGATATTGGAGACGTAATAAGATGAGCCGTTACAAATATACGACAACAGCAATATAACGAGGGATTTGCCAGACGAAAAACATTTGCCTCAGAATCTCGTCAAATAACAATGATGGTTCCGTTAAGTACAATATTTGGATTTTGCCGTGAATATGACAAAGTTTTTCGCGGAATAAAGCATACACTTATTTTAGATCGAGCTGATCAAAACGATTGTATAATGCACGCTGATGGAGTAGCTGAAGGACAGTTTGCTATTATAAGATTATCGCTGTGGATGCCACGAATGTTCAATTTGTAGCTAAAACAATGGAACTCGAATCATTATTGACGGCGTACACGAAAAAAATAGATTTTAGCAAAACAGAATTTATCAAACAGCAATTCCTAACGCAACTGATTACACCTGGCGTGTTACAGCTACGTCTAGCAAACAAATACCTCGATATTTGTTTCTTGTATTTCAACGACAGGCACTTTATGATAATCAAGAAATGAACAAATCCGTATTTGATAACCCTGATGTCAGACGAATCTTTGTTAGAGTAAATTCTAAACAATATACCGAACGTGCAATCGAATGCAATTTTGCCGTGGACGTCACCAGAAACATATCTCGGCCGTATATGTACCTTATGGAGGCTATGCAAACATCAGGACGCGGACAGTGGATCTCAGATATCAGTAGAAGAATTTCGATCACTGTATCCTATCTTTTATTTTGACATATCAAAGCATTCCGAACGAGTTATTGGATCCACTGTTGCTATTGAAGTCACTTGGAAGCTTGGCGTACTGCCAGCCGAACAGCATAACGTATATGCGCTAGTTGTTAGTGATAGATTCTTGACAATTCATGCAACCAAGGGAAGGATGACTGTCCAAGTTTAATTCGTCTACAAGTATTGTGTGACAAACAAGTATAAATGAAAACGGAATACACAACCAGAGAAATACACGTAACGCCCGGTCAAATTAAAAAATTAACAGCAGCTGTTGCCAAACATAATTCTGTTTCTCTAATGATATCCCCAGAGACTCCAGAGATTTCTGTCGCCGCAGTAAAGCTAATGTTGACGCAAAAGCAAATCAATAAACTTAACCGGGGAAAACCGTTTGTGCTTAAATTATCCACTACACAAATAACAGCGATGTCAAAACACGGTCGTTTTCTTGGACCAGCATTTTCTGTAATAGCTAGCGCAATACCAAAAATTTTACCTGTACTAGGAACAATTGGACTAGCGGCAGTGTTAGGGGTAGTATCTGGAGCAACTAAAAAAGCGATATTTGGAGACGGTATCAAACAGATCTATCGTGACAAAGGTACAATGTGACAAACACCAGCCAACGGAAAGTCAGGTAATGACAGTTATTTACTTATCTCAAGCCTCCAGTGTTTGTTGAAATTATACATTTTCATATAATATGTTTATATATAATTTCAACATCGACGATAAATTTCCCAACTGGGGGTCAGTAGTTTTATGTAACAATAAAAGATAAAAATGCCAGCCAAAGCGACGAAGCGTCCTCGAGCGCAAAGAAAAACAAAACAAGGAGGAATTATTCCTTTCGCTCCACTTTTAGCGGGGTTAGCAGGCAGTCTAATTCCGAACATGTTAGGGATAGGACGTGGAATGACTCTACCATGCACCAGACGCCGTTGAGTAATTTTGATATAATTGGAAAATTGAATGACATTGTCGGATTTCGCGGAGTGTACTCTAAAGACGAATTAGATAATGTACCAGCAGGCGGTTCGTGTATTGTAAATATACAAAACTTTGATGATGGATCTGGCACTCACTGGGTTGCTGTCTACGAAGATAATTATTTTGATTCGTTCGGACTTCCTCCGAGTGATCTTATAAAAAATATATTTTTTAAAAATTAAAAAAATAAATTACTCATCCAATCAACTACAGCCGATGGGAACATCCGCCTGTGGTTATTATTGCACTATGTTTATCCGACAGATGTGAAGAGATCATGATTTTTTAAAGTTTATTTTCCAATTTGATAAGCAACCTTCTCACGTAAACGATGAGATTGCAGTTAATTTTATCTAAACTTACAAATATAAAAATGTCAACATACTGTCTCAAATGTAAAACTAAAACAGAGAATAAAGATGAGACAACGGAAAAAAACAAAAAAATAATAGAATAATGTTAGAAAGTATTTGTGCTGTTTGTGGTAGAACAAAACTATGTTTCTGAAATCAACAACTGGAGCTGGAGTTATTTTAGCAGATGATTATTTTACTATCTCTGACGAAGGTAAATACCCACTGGTTTTTATTTTTGGTCCGATTTCTTATTTTTTTATGGACAAACCTCGAGGGGGTTAACGGGAATTTAACATTGGAAAATCAAAAAAGGATTTTTTACTGGTTTTGACTGGTTTTTACCGCGATCTTTTTGCCTGAAATCTCTGAAAAATTGAGGAAAATCTTTAGAAAATTGGACGAGGACCAGTCAAAAATCGATAGTTTTGATTTTCCAGTGTTAAATTCCCATTAACCTCCTCCAGGTTTGATCCCCAAAAAATAAGAAATCGGACTGATTTTCTTTGACTTTTTTAACCATTTTCCCTGAAAAAAAAAGAACAGGTAAAATTGGTCAGAAAACACAAAATATTGACCAAAAACAGCATTTTTAAGATGCTATAATAATATCTTCTTTTGCTGACAAATATTTTGTCGACGATTAATAAATAAATGAAATGTAATTGTGATTGTGATAAAGATCTTTGAATCGAACAAGATAAAATTGTTACGTACTGTCAGTCATGCAATCGCCGGGAAGTAATTGTCAGCGGCATTGACATCCACAAACTTTTTGGAAAATTACCAAAACCAAAAGGAGGATAGACATTGCCTGGCCACAAATATACCGGGCAGTACAATCCACTAGACAAACAGTTAGACGAAAACTATAATACATTACCAGGACAAGAGCCTTATAATCATGTTGATGCAATAGCAATGCGTCAGGATATCTGTTATCGTGATATAGAGCGTACTAATAACTTCATGTAGAGAACTCAAAATCAAACTGTGATAAGATAATATAAGATAAACTGCATGATATGAAACCTGTAAATATGAGAGAACGATTTTATAGAAAGTTAGTGCAGGGATTGATAGGAACAAAATATAAGTTAGGGCTTGAAAAAGAATTGTATGATGATCTTGCAGATGAATTACACAAACCTAAAAAAAAAATGTTTCCTAGACGCAAGGTTGTCGCGAATGCCGTTGATGATATCTGGGCAAAAGATTTAGTAGATATCTCAAATCTTGCTAAGTTTAATGATAATAAGAAATACTTGTTAACGTTATTAATATTTTTAGCAAATACGCGTTTAGTGTACCCGTTGCAGATAAATCAGGAACATCAATGACAGATGCGTTGAAACAAATAATAACAAGTACGGAAAGAAAACCAAATAAAATTTGGACCGATCATGGAGCAGAGTTTTTTAATTAAAAAATTTGAGCAGATTTTGGAACAAAATAACATTTAAAAATATGTTCCAGGAAACGAGGGAAAAAGCGTTGTCGTTGAAAGATTTAATCGCACACTAAACAAGCTGATACATAAACATTTGACAGCTAAAAACACAAACAGGTATATTGACGATCTTTCACAAATTGCTGACAAATATAATAACACAAAACATCGAACTATCAAAATGTATCCAAATGACGCAATTAAAAATCCCATATTAGCAACTGAAAACATGTACCGCAGACATAAATTAAAAGTAGGTGATTGAGTTCGAATTTCGTTAACAAAAAAAAAATTGAGAAAGGATTTACCCCAAACTGGACTGAAGAAGTATTTATAGTTGATAAAGTTTTACTGACAATACCTGTAACGTACGCGCTAAAGGATCTAGCCGGGCAACCAGTAATTGGTAGTTTTTACGAACAAAAATTACAGAAAACTGAACAAGATGTTTTCGTTATCGAACGAGTAATTAAAAAGCGTGGCAATAGAAGCCTTGTCAAGTGGTGTGGTTATAACGATCAATTTAATAGTTAGGTATCAACCAAACAATTAATTAATATTGGGAAATAATGTTTTTATAGATTTTCTCGTACAAAAGTTTGACAGATTTACATTTTATTGGTTTACATAACGATATTAGATACTGTCTGCGATCGTCAGAGATTGTCATTAGGTTAAATATCTTGACAAATATAAAATCGAATTTTATATTTTTCTGTCGGTCTGGAATTCAAATGTTTAAAAATGGTTTTATCAGCCGCCAAAACGACTGATTTTCATCTACTGAAAAATTAAATTTCAAAATTTTCTTTGTGATATGATATTTTACATTATATCGACCATTTGTCGGTCTACTGTAATTTTATTTTATCAACTACACCTATAATCTCGTTTTGTTCATTGTCGTTTATAAGTAAAATGTCATCCTCTGTATAATCAATCGAGTCATCTTTATCTGCGACTATAGCATCTCCTGCTGTAAAATTATCATCATCGTAAATATTAGCAAGCCGTTTCATTAAATCTTTATTATAATATATTTTTATCTAATTTTGTAACAATACATGACTAACGAGATAACATATCATCAAAAAGTTAATATATTAAATTATGGAGTATTACCTGAAGCAGTGCGAAAATGTTTGTCAGGATATAGTTCTTATTCTGTTGACGTTATTATTATGCAAGGTGATTCTGATAAGATTCTGCTAACAGCGGCAGAAAAATAAACTTAATGACAGTACATTTATCACGCTAAAATTTAATAAAGATGATGTTATTGCTTTCGCTCACAATTGCTTAACTAAAAGCGAGCTAGAAAATATAATTAATAATTATATCTAAAGATAATTCTGTCAAATGTTGATTGTGATGTTGCCGCAATTGTAACACCGTCCGCAACTCTTTTAACTGTTGCCGATTTATCTAATAGTATTGAGCAGCAGCATAAATCGATTTGAATTTTAGTTCCTTTTCTGTTTCAAGATTTACCGCAACAATAGATTTAGCCGGGTATCTAAAATTAATACCACCACCTCGTCCTCGTTTTGCATTTTCTTTAGGCGTGACAAGATCGAGGTTTTCCATACGATTGTCTGTTTTAATACCGTTGACGTGGTCTATCGCTAAACCATCAGGTATAGGTCCGTTAAACGTTTCGTAAACAAAACTATGGCTACAATAACCAACTTGATCTGTTTTTATTCCTCTAACAGTTACCATGAGATATCTGCTGTTGTTCATAAAATCAACAACTTTTTTCGTTTTTCTTGTTTGAATAATTCATTTGTCAGATGCCTCGCAAAGATCAAACACAGGATGAGGTTGAAATTTATCTTGCAAAGACAAGTTTTCAGCGTTATCATCAGTAATCGCGCCGTTAACATGATATACTCGCTGCCCTTCTGGAATTGCACCATAAAATAACATATAAATAAAATCTTTCCTTAGCATTTCGACTCTCTCAGCATTATCACCTTTTACGCTGATCTTATAACCAGCCGGTGTTGCTTTACCAATCGGTTGTCCGTATTTGATGTGTATCACCGACCCTAACATATTTCCCGCGTATAAGTTGTACTTAGGATGAACATAATAGTACTCTTGCTCGCTTGCGCTTGTCAGATTTTGTGCCATTATTATATAATGTAATATTATATCTCTAATTGATTCTTCAACTGGCGTGCGTAGTGGGGTGAAATATCGATCGAACAATCAATTAGAGATATAATATTACATTATATAATAATGCTAAAGTTACGTGATATAGCCAAAAAGAACCTTATGGGAGAACCTACAAAAATAGCCACCGCTTTTGCAGGATTTGATAACAGCTATCGGTTTGATAAACAAATCGGTCTGGTAAATTTCACTGCAACGAATCTTTATCACCTGTTAGAAAAAACTGTAAAACGTGAACTTGAAAAATATTAGGGTTTGAAAATATTAGTGCAATATCACGTTACATTTTCAAAGCTACTTGTGACAGAAGAATCGACTGACGAGGAAATTGCAGACCCTTTCATTAATGCAAAATCATAGCGTGTTTTTTTTTTGGAACTGATCTTTTATCACTAGCTGAAGAAATACAACAGGAGGTACATAAAAATAAAAAATAGAAGAATTTACTGAAGTAGGTTCGGGTTGGAAGTTTGAGATGATCACTGAAATTTTATTTCACACAATAAAATATAACATATTACGCGGTAGTTCGTATATTGACCTGCCACAAAAAATAAAAAATGTTACATAAACGTAAAGAACTTTGATAGTAAATGTTTCCAGTGGGCTATTCTTTCTGCGATGTTTCCAGCAGAAAAAAATGCTGATCGCGTTGATAAGTATTTTAGTCACGTGTCAAAATTAAATTTTACTGGTATTGAAATTCCAGTTGCAGGAAATCAAATACCAAAGTTCGAAAAGCAAAATAATAGTATCTCAGATAACATACTTGGTCTTGACTAGCACAAAAACGTTTATTCAAGGTATATTTCAGAAAAAGCTTCGCAATCGACAATAAACTTGCTGTTTTATAAAAATCATTACGTTTGGATCAAAAACTCTAACGGACTTGTTGGTAAACAGTATAACAAAGAGAAATATAAAAAATTCTTCTGTTATCGTTGTTTGCACGGTTGCTCCGACAATGAAAAATTACAAAAACATCTACAGTACTGTAGTAATGTACAATCAATAACAATGCCGTCCAGAGATAATAATTTATTGCAGTTTGTTAACATAAGCATAAACTAAAAATTCCTTTTGTTATATACGCCGACTTCGAGTGTTTACTTCAGCCTGTGCTTGGCGCAGAAAATAATCCTAACCAATCGAGTACAAAAAAAACCTCAAAATCATATCCCTTGCGGAGTAACGTATAAAGTAGTTTGTTGTACTGATTCGAGTTTATCCAAACCAATTAAATTATATCGTGGTAAGGATCCAGCTATTTGGCTTCTCAAGCAGTTGATTAACAAGGTTGATGATATATTTAAACGTTTAAAAAGAATCGTTCCAATGATAAAACTGACGGTTCAACAAGAATCTGATCACGAACAAGCGGAATTTTGTCATATTTGTGAAAAAGTCTTTGACTCTCCCGATAATAAAAAAGAACGTGATCATTGTCATTTGACCGGGCAATATCGAGGAGCGGTTCACGATAAATGCAATTTAAAATTTCACGCTCCGGATTTTGTTCCAGTTGTTCTTTACAATTTCAGAGGATTTGACAGTCATATTATCGTAGAAGCTTTTGGTGATCTTGAAATAACGTCTGGTTTAAAACTCGATTATACGATCATTTGTATCCCAAATAATTTTTAAAAGTATTTGTCAGTTACTTTAGGTCAGTTGCGTTTGATCGACAGCCTGCAGTTTACATTAGTATCATTAGAAGATCTTGTTGATAATGCTGTAAAGGCTGGTAGCAAGTTTGATAACCTACAAGATTGTTTTGGAGATAAATTTAATCTATTAACGAAAATAGGAGTATTTTCGTACTAGTATCTCGACGATTGGAGTAAATTTGATGAACCTTCTTTACCTGACAAAGATAAATTTTCTTCGCAACTAAAAAAGGAAAATATAACTGATGACGAGTATAAATACGCACAAGATATTTGGAAAGAATTCGATTGCAAGACGTTTGGCGATTATCATGATTTGCATTTGAAAACTGATGCGTCATTGTTGGCGGACGTATTTGAAAGCTTTCGAAATGTGAGTTATAATAATTATGGACTCGATCCTTGTTGGTATTACTCCGATCCCGGGTTTTCTCGGGATGCTCTGCTAAAGTTTAGTAAAGTGAAGTTAGACTTACTGACTGACGTTGACATGTATAACTTTATCGAAAAAGGTATTCGAGGCGGTATTAGCATGATAACAAAAAAAGTGTTCGGAAGCAAACAATAAGTGTATGTTGAATTATGATCCTAACAAATCATCGAAGTATATCATTTATCTCGATTTTAATACTTTGTACGGTTATTCGATGTCAGAACCAATGCCATTTGCTGGATTTCATTGGATTATGACTGACCAATTTCTAGCAGAGACAGAAAAAAATATACCTGATATTTCGTATTTTGTTGAAGTTGATCTTGATTATCCTACTCCGCTACAAGATTTACTCAACGATTATCCTTTTTGTGCGGAATCAATGATAGATGATTATAGTTTATTATCTCAAGAACAACAAGCAATAGCATCACCAAGACAAAATTGTATGTTGAAAAAGCTAGTACCAAACTAACTCGATAAGAAAAATTATGTTTTGCATTATAAAGTTTTAAAACAAGCGGTAGATGCCGGTCTCGTGTTAAGGAAAGTTCATCGTGTACTACAATTCAATCAGTCTCCGTGGATGAGAGGTTATATTAATTTAAACACTTCCAGAAAAGCCGTAGCGAAAACCGATGTTGAAAAAAAAAACTTATTTAAGCTTATGAACAACTCCGTTTTTGGTAAGACAATGGAAAATATTAGAAAGCGAGTTAACACCGAGCTAGTTAATGATGTCAACCGCAGGAACAAACTTGTGTCAGACGATGATTTTGTCAGCATGAAAATTTTTAATGAAAATCTTGTCGCGATACAAAGAAGAAAAACAAATCTAAAACTAAATAAACCGATTTATGTTGGAGCTTCTGTACTTGATTTGTCGAAGTGGTTGATGTATGATTTTCATTAGAATTTTTGTTAAGAAGCAGTGGCCGTCAAGTAGATTATTGTTTACTGATACTGACTCGCTTGTTTATGAAATCGAATGTGAGGACGTCTATCAGGATATTTACAATAACCGACATCTGTTTGATCTCTCCGATTACCCTCGTGACAGTAAATTTTATGATGATACAAATAAAAAGGTTATTGGCAAGTTGAAGGATGAAATGAACTCACACATCATCAAATATTTTATCGGATTGCGAAGTAAAATATATGCCCTGTTACTAGACAATAATAAAATAACAAAAAAGCAAAAGGTTTGCCTCGCGATTTTGTTAAAAAATTTATGTAATTTGATGATTATAAATATACACTTGACGGCGGCGTTAGTTTTATAAGAGCAATGGCTATTCGAACAAATCATCATAAACTTGAAACAGATGTTATTATCAAACGTGGATTAAGTAATTTTAGTGATAAACGTTATTGCGAAAATGGAGTAGATACGTTTGCACTTGGGTACTGTCGCGACGACAGATCTATACTCGATATTATATTTGCATCAGATGATAAATCTATACTTGACATTATATTTAATGTCTAGGGTATGAAATTTTGTGTGAACTTTAGAAATAATGTTTAAAAATTTGACAGTGACAAATAGCTACAATAGCAAGATCAAATATCTAATGATAGACGGTAAACAGTTGACAGTTGAAATTAAGAATGAAACATCAGGAATATGTTTTAGTGGCAGCGGCTTTGCTCGTGACAAGCTAAAACTTTCGCTTATCAGATCTGGTAACAGTGAGTACTTCAATTATCTTGAAAAAATGAGCCGTGAGTTATCAAAGGAATTTAATAACTTTCACGATCCTATCAGTCAACAAAAATATATTAAAATTACCATCGATCTTGATCGGGCAAAGGTATATATTTTATCGATAAAAAATATTCTCTTAATAAACCACAAATAAAAGATTTATTTGAGCTACGTCGTTGTGTAAGCGGTAGAATAAGGTTTAGTCTCTATTATCATGATGATGAAATATTTTTAATATTCACAGTTGAAACACTGATAATTGGTGATGAGGTCTAATAAAATAATCTCAAACAGAAAATGAGGTCTCTGAGGCAAAATAGATGATAGAAACCTTGAAATGTGAAAATAAATGCTCTATCATTAGCCATCACATGGTCCCATGGGCGCCCGCAGGATTTTATGGGGGGGTC